>WNWK01011872.1:0-62378 GCA_009830355.1 Cherax destructor | reverse complement strand
TGATGGTACCATCACTGATAGGGTACAGTGCTACCATGATGGTACCATCACTGGACAGTGTACAGTGCTACCATGATGGTACAATCACTGGAGAGGGATACAGTGCTACCATGATGGTACCATCACTGGAGAGGGTACAGTGCTACTATGATGGTACCATCACTGGAGAGGTGCAGTGCTACCATGATGGTACCATCACTGGAGAGGGTACAGTGCTACTATGATGGTACCATCACTGGAGAGGTACAGTGCTACCATGATGGTACAATCACTGGAGAGGATACAGTGCTACTAAGATGGTACCATCACTGGAGAGGGTACTGTGCTACCATGATAGCACCATCACAAACACCATTAACTCGGTGTTTTAAACCAGTAATAAAACAAAAAAAACGCTGTTTTATTGATTCTTAAAACACTGAAATATTTATTTTCCAAGACACTGTTTTCTTGAGTTTTTAATAACATTTTAGCATTTATCTCGGGTTGTTTGACTGTGTTTTTATTCTTTTTTTGGTGTGTGTGTGTGTGTGTGTGTGTGTTGTGTGTGTGTGTGTGTGTGTGTGTGTGTGTGTGTGTGTGTGTGTGTGTGTGTGTGTGTGTGTGTGTGTTGTTGTGTGTGTGTTGTGTGTGTTTTGTGTGTGTTGTGTGTGTGTTTTGTGTGTGTGTGTGTGTGTGTGTTGTGTGTGTGTGTGTGTGTGTGTTTTGTGTGTGTGTGTGTGTGTGTTTTGTGTGTGTGTGTGTGTGTGTGTGTTGTGTGTGTGTGTGTGTGTGTGTGTGTGTGTGTGTGTGTGTGTGTTGTGTGTGTGTGTGTGTGTGTGTGTGTTGTGTGTGTGTGTGTGTGTGTTGTGTGTGTGTGTGTGTGTGTGTGTGTGTGTGTGTGTGTGTGTTTTGTGTGTGTGTGTGTGTGTGTTGTGTGTGTGTGTGTGTGTGTGTGTGTTGTGTGTGTGTGTGTGTGTGTGTGTTGTGTGTGTGTTGTGTGTGTGTGTTGTGTGTGTGTGTGTGTGTGTGTTGTGTGTGTGTGTGTGTGTGTGTGTGTGTGTGTGTGTGTGTGTGTGTGTGTGTGTGTGTGTGTGTGTGTGTGTGTGTGTGTTGTGTGTTGTGTGTGTGTGTGTGTGTGTGTGTGTGTGTGTGTGTGTGTGTGTGTGTGTGTGTGTGTGTGTGTGTGTGTGTGTGTGTGTGTGTGTGTGTGTGTGTGTGTGTGTGTGTGTGTGTGTGTGTGTGTGTGTTGTGTGTGTGTGTGTGTGTGTTGTGTGTGTGTGTTTGTTGTGTGTGTGTGTGTGTGTGTGTGTGTACTCACCTAATTGTACTCATCTAATTGTGATTGCAGGGTCGAGACTCAGCTCCTGGCCTCGCCTATTCGATCCGCTACTGGGCCTCTGCTCTCCTGCTCCATGAGCTTTATCATACCTTGTCTTAAAACTATGTATGGTTCCTGCCTCCACTATATCTTTCTCTAGACTATTCCACTTCCTGACTACTCTGTGGCTGAAGAAATGCTTCCTAACATCCCTTTGACTAATCTGAGTCTTCAGCTTCCAGTTGTGTCCCCTTGTTTCTGTGTTCCCTCTCTGGAACATCCTGTCACTATCTACCTTGTCAATTCCCCGCAGTATTTTGTATGTCGTTATCATGTCTCCTCTGACCCTTCTTTCCTCCAGTGTTGTTAGTCCTATTTCCCTCAACCTTTCTTCATAAGACAGACCCCTGAGTTGTGGAACTAACCTTGTCGCAAACCTTTGCACTTTCTCTAGTTTCTTTACGTGCTTGACCAGGTGTGGGTTCCAGACTGGTGCTGCATATTCTAGTATGGGCCTGACGTACACGGTATACAGTGTCTTGAACGATTCCTTGTTAAGGTAACGGAACGCTAATCTAAGGTTTGCCAGACGCCCATATGCTGCCGCAGTTATCTGGTTGATGTGTGCCTCCGGAGACGTGCTAGGCGTTATACTCACTCCAAGGTCTTTCTCCTTTGCCGAGGTTTGTAGCCTTTGTCCGCCTAGCTTGTACTCTGTAAGCGGTCTTCTTTGCCCTTCTCCGATCCTCATGACTTTGTATTTTGAGGGATTGAATTCGAGAAGCCAATTGCTAGACCAGATGTCGAGCTTGTCCAGGTCTGTTTGCAGCCCTGCCTGGTCCTCTTCCGATGTGATTCTCCTCATTATTTTCACATCATCCGCGAATAGAGACACTTCTGAGTCTATCCCGTCCATCATGTCATTTACATATACCAGGAATAACACTGGTCCTAGGACTGACCCCTGCGGTACACCGCTCGTCACAGGCGCCCACTTTGATACCTCACCACGCACCATGACCCGTTGTTGTCTCCCTTTGAGGTATTCCCTGATCCATTCTAGTGCCCTTCCTGTTATACCTGCTTGTTCTTCCAACTTCTTTACTAATCTCATGTGAGAACTGTGTCGAAGGCCTTCCTGCAGTCCAGGAAAATGCAATCAACCCAACCTTCTCACTCTTCCCTTACCTCTGTTAATTTATCATAGAACTCTAGGAGGTTTGTTACACAGGATTTGTCTTCCCGGAATCCGTGCTGTCTGGTGTTTATTATCCTGTTCAGCTCAAGGTGTTCCACCATTTTTTTCCTGATGATTTTCTCCAGGACTTTGCACACTATACACGTAAGTGACACCGGTCTATAGTTTAGTGCCTCTTTTCTGTCTCCTTTTTTAAAAATGGGGACTACGTTGGCCTTCTTCCATACCTCAGGTAGCTGCCCAGTTTCAAGGGATGTGTTGAATATTATGGTAAGTGGCACACTCAGTACCTCAGCTCCTTCCCGAAGAACCCATGGGGAGATATTGTCCAGACCCATCGCCTTTGAGGTATCGAGGTCACTGAGTAACTGCTTCACTTCGTCCTCAGTTGTGTGTATGCCCTCTAGCACTTGGTACATCCCTTGTTGGTGACGAACCCCGTCCTGTCTACCCAGCTGCCTTCCTTCCTCCATTGTGAATACTTCCTTAAACTTCAAGTTGAGCTCCTCACATACCTCTTGATCATTACTTGTGAGTTCCCCATCTTCTCTCCTCAGCCTTATCACCTGGTCCTTGACTGTTGTCTTCCTTCTGATGTGACTGAACATCAGTTTCGGGTCGGACTTAACTTTCGATGCTATGTCATTTTCGTACTGTCTCTGGGCTTCCCTCTGTACCTGTGCATACTCGTTTCTAGCTCTTCTACTAATCTCTTTGTTTACTTGGGTTCTTTGCCTTCTGTACCTTTTCCATTCTCTGACACTCTTGGTCTTTGCCTCCCTGCACCTTTGGGTAAACCAGGGGCTCTTTCTGGCCTTCCCGTTTAATCTTTTTCCTCTGGGTATAAACCGTTCATCTGCCTCCTTGCACTTTGCCCCTACGTATTCCATCATGTGTGTGTACTCACCTAGTTGTGGCTGCAGGGGTCGAGACATAGCTCCTGGCCCCGCCTCTACACTGGCCGCTACTGGGTCACTCTCCCTGCGCCATGAGCTTTATCATACCTCTCCTTAAAGCTATGTATGGAACCTCCCTCCACTACATCTCTTCCCAAGCTATTCCACTTCCCGACCACTCTGTGACTGAAGAAATACTTCCTAACATCCCTGTGATTCATCTGAGTCTTCAACTTCCAACTGTGTCCCCTTGTTGCTGTGTCCCATCTCTGGAACATTCTGTCTCTGTCAACCTTGTCAATTCCTCTCAGTATTTTATATGTCGTTATCATGTCCCCCCTTTCTCTCCTGTTTTCCAGTGTCGTCAGGTCGATTTCCCTTAACCTCTCCTCGTAGGACATACCCCTTAGCTCCGGGACTAGTCTTGTTGCAAACATTTGCAATTTCTCGAGCTTCTTTACGTGCTTGGATAAATGTGGGTTCCAAACTGGTGCTGCATACTCCAGTATGGGCCTAACGTACACAGTGTACAGGGTCCTGAACGATTCTTTATTAAGATGTCGGAATGCTGTTCTTAGGTTTGCTAGGCGCCCATATGCTGCAGCAGTTATTTGGTTGATGTGCGCCTCAGGAGATGTGCCTGGTGTTATACTCACCCCAAGATCTTTTTCCTTGATTGATGTTTGTAGTCTCTGGCCCCCTAGACTGTACTCTATCTGCGGTCTTCTTTGCCCTTCCCTGATCTTCATGACTTTGCATTTGGCGGGATTAAATTCGAGGAGCCAGTTGCTGGACCAGGTGTCCAGCATGTCCAGGTCTCTTTGAAGTCCTGCCTGATCCTCGACTGATTTAATTCTCCTCATTAATTTCACATCGACTGCGAGCAGAGACACGTCTGAGTCTATCCCGTCCGTCATGTCATTCGTATATACCAAGAATAGCAATGGTCCTAGGACTTACCCCTGTGGGACCCTGGTCGTCACAGGCGCCCACTGTGATGTCTCATCACGTACCATGACCCGTTGTTGCCTCCCTGTCAGGTATTCTCTGATCCATTGCAGTGCTCTTCATGTTATACACGCCTGATCCTCTAACTTCTGCACTAATCTCTTGTGATAGGGACACAGCAACAAGGGGACACAGCAACAAGGGGACACAGCAACAAGGGGACACAGCAACAAGGGGACACAGAAACAAGGGGGCACAGCAACAAGGGGGCACAGCAAAAAGGGGACACAGCAACAAGGGGACACAGCAACAAGGGGACACAGCAACAAGGGGGCACAGCAACAAGGGGACACAGCAACAAGGGGACATATCAACAAGGGGACACAACAACAAGGGGACACAGCAACAAGGGGACACAGCAACAAGGGGACACAGCAACAAGGGGGCACAGCAACAAGGGGACACAGCAACAAGGGGACATATCAACAGGGGGACACAACAACAAGGGGACACAGCAACAAGGGGACACAGCAACGAGGGAACACAGCAACAAGGGGACACAGCAACAAGGGGACACAGCAACAAAGGGACAGAAACAAATGGGCACAACAACAAGGGGACACAGCAACGAGGGGACACAGCAACAAGGGGACACAGCAACGAGGGGACACAACAACAAGGGGACAACAACAAATGGGCACAACGACAAGGGGACACAGCAACAAAGGGACACATCAACAAGGGGACACAGCAACAAGGGGTCACAGCTGGAAGTTGAAGACTCAGATGAGTCACGGGAATGTTAGGAAGTATTTCTTCAGTCACAGAGTTGTCAGGAAGTGGAAAAATCTGGAGAGTGATGTAGTCAAATTTAAATTCAAATTCAAATTGATTTATTTCTCTGTAAAAATTACAATGTGTGTTTTACATTTTAAGGACTAAGGACTATAATTACAAAGACGGCCGTTAGCATGCCTAGCATGCCTGGACATGCTAGACCTTTCGGGCAGATTTAATACTAGGTTTTAATCTAATTTACAAATTACATATGAATATAAATTTTAAATGAATAAAGAGATTTACAATAGTGAGGTAGTTAAGGACTACTCACCGTAAAGAACATTCACACTTATTCTTGTGCCTACTACATACATAAAACTCTACACTCTAATATAAACCCTCCGCTCAAAATTCTCCTCACCAACTTTAATAGGACCCATGACCACAACACAAGACACAGATCACTTTTTGATATACCCTGAGTCCATATCAACCTATGTAAAAATTATATGCACATAAAGAGCCTCAGAATCTGGAATTCATTACCAGTAAATACTAAAATAACCTTCTCTGAAAATCAATTTAAGACTTCTCAAAAACCACCTACTCACCCCAAACTAAATACTCATATTATAAATTACTTTCAAAAATGCTCAGTGTTATTTTTCCTTAAGATAATCTCAATTTTTACTATTATATTACCATCCTCCTAAACACTTGTTACAATGTAATATCATCATATTGTAATTTGAACAGTGTAATATCATCATATTGTAATTTGAACAGTGTAATATCATCATATAGTATTTGGAACAACCAAATATATAACTAGAATAAACTCCATCAATTTCTCTAATATTATGTACATAGTCTATAAGTCATTAGATTAAGCTGCCCGTAATGCCATGGCATGTCAGTGGCTCTCCTGGCACTTCACCATGGCATGTCAGTGGCTCTCCTTGCACTTCACCATTGCATGTCAGTGGCTGTCCTTGCACTTCACCATGGCATGTCAGTGGCTCTCCTGGCACTCCACCATGGCATGTCATTGGCTCTCCTTGCACTTCACCATGGCATGTCAGTGGCTCTCCTTGCACTTCACTATGTCATGTCAGTGGCTCTCCTTGCACTTCACCATTGCATGTCAGTGGCTCTCCTTGCACTTCACCATGGCATGTCAGTGGCTCTCCTTGCACTTCACCATGGCATGTCAGTGGCTCTCCTCGCACTTCACCATGGCATGTCAGTGGCTCTCCTTGCACTTCACCATGGCATGTCAGTTGCTCTCCTTGCACTTGACCATGGCATGTCAGCGGCTCTCCTGGCACTTCACCATGGCATGTCAGTGGCTCTCCTTGCACTTCACCATGGCATGTCAGTGGCTCTCCTTGCACTTCACCATGGCATGTCAGGTGCTCTCCTGGCACTTCACCATGGCATGTCAGTGGCTGTCCTTGCACTTCACCATGGCATGTCAGTGGCTCTCCTGGCACTCCACCATGGCATGTCAGTGGCTCTCCTTGCAATTCACCATGGCATGTCAGTGGCTCTCCTTGCACTTCACTATGTCATGTCAGTGGCTCTCCTTGCACTTCACCATGGCATGTCAGTGGCTCTCCTTGCACTTCACCATGGCATGTCAGTGGCTCTCCTGGCACTCCACCATGGCATGTCAGTGGCTCTCCTTGCACTTCACCATGGCATGTCAGTGGCTCTCCTTGCACTTCACTATGTCATGTCAGTGGCTCTCCTTGCACTTCACCATGGCATGTCAGTGGCTCTCCTTGCACTTCACCATGGCATGTCAGTGGCTCTCCTTGCACTTCACCATGGCATGTCAGTGGCTCTCCTTGCACTTCCCCATGGCTTTTCAGTGGCTCTCCTTGCACTTCACCATGGCATGTCAGTGGCTCTCCTCGCACTTCACCATGGCATGTCAGTGGCTCTCCTTGCACTTCACCATGGCATGTCAGTTGCTCTCCTTGCACTTGACCATGGCATGTCAGCGGCTCTCCTGGCACTTCACCATGGCATGTCAGTGGCTCTCCTTGCACTTCACCATGGCATGTCAGTGGCTCTCCTTGCACTTCACCATGGCATGTCAGGTGCTCTCCTGGCACTTCACCATGGCATGTCAGTGGCTCTCCTTGCATTCACCATGGCATGTCAGTGGCTCTCCTTGCACTTCACATGTCATGTCAGTGGCTCTCCTTGCACTTCACCATGGCATGTCAGTGGCTCTCCTTGCACTTCACCATGGCATGTCAGTGGCTCTCCTGCACTCCACCATGGCATGTCAGTGGCTCTCCTTGCACTTCACCATGGCATGTCAGTGGCTCTCCTTGCACTTCACTATGTCATGTCAGTGGCTCTCCTTGCACTTCACCATGGCATGTCAGTGGCTCTCCTTGCACTTCACCATGGCATGTCAGTGGCTCTCCTTGCACTTCACCATGGCATGTCAGTGGCTCTCCTTGCACTTCACCATGGCATGTCAGTGGCTCTCCTTGCACTTCACTATGTCATGTCAGTGGCTCTCCTTGCACTTCACCATGGCATGTCAGTGGCTCTCCTTGCACTTCACCATGGCATGTCAGTGGCTCTCCTTGCACTTCACCATGGCATGTCAGTGGCTCTCCTGGCACTTCACATGGCATGTCAGTGGCTCTCCTTGCACTTCACCATGGCATGTCAGTGGCTCTCCTTGCACTTCACCATGGCATGTCAGTGGCTCTCCTGGCACTTCACCATGGCATGTCAGTGGCTGTCCTTGCACTTCACCATGGCATGTCAGTGGCTCTCCTGGCACTCCACCATGGCATGTCAGTGGCTCTCCTTGCACTTCACCATGGCATATCAGTGGCTCTCCTTGCACTTCACTATGTCATGTCAGTGGCTCTCCTTGCACTTCACCATGGCATGTCAGTGGCTCTCCTTGCACTTCACCATGGCATGTCAGTGGCTCTCCTTGCACTTCACCATGGCATGTCAGTGGCTTTCCTGGCACTTCACCATGGCATGTCAGTGGCTCTCCTTGCACTTCACTATGTCATGTCAGTGGCTCTCCTGGCACTTCACCATGGCATATCAATGGCTCTCCTTGCACTTCACCATGGCATGTCAGTGGCTCTCCTTGCACTTCACCATGGCATGTCAGTGGCTCTCCTGGCACTTCACTATGGCATGTCAGTGGCTCTCCTGGCACTTCAGTTTATGATTGTAACTACAAATATCTATGTAAAATTGCAATGAAATAAACTTTACTTTACTTTACTATAACTAGATTTTATTATAGATTACAAATGAGTATAAATTTCAAATGATCAAATATATTTTGTGGAGGCAGGATCCATACATAGCTTTAAGAAGAAGTATGAGAGAGTGGACCTAGTAGTAACCAGTGAAGAGGTGGGGCCAGGAACTATGAATCGACCCCTGCAACCACAAATATACATACTAAGACGTTTTCTAATTCTTAAATTAAATCAAAGAAAATGGTTTCCAGGGGTTGGTCCTCTATTTTTAATTTTCATTGAGAATTGTCTCTAAGTAGGTGAGGGGGCTCTTGATCCAAGGAACTGGACCTATCTTCCAGTTCCTTGGCTCAATTGTCTTCTGTCCTCTCAGGTGCTGTATGGCTCCAGGGGTTTAGTGCTTCCCATGTCAGGTGTCTTGATAGAAGATGGTTTCATTTCCATTGGAGTCCTTTAATCCTCTCCCCCAGGATGCCACCTGTTACGGCCCCCTACTTAACAATGGTTGTTAGGTAGTTACCTTACCGGCCGGCAGTCAAGGGGTTACGTCATCAGACCTGATGTTTGACTGCCGCGCCGGCTTGACTGACAGTGCTAACGAGACTCTCCCATATTCAACACTGGAGAGTTCACCAGCTCCCTGATACACTACTGGAGTTCGCCAGGCAGACCTGCTTGAGAGTTGTAGACAGGCCTACAGTGCTGAGAGAACTGGAAGTTCTATCCTCTCTAGATCGTGTTACTCGAAAGCAACTCTGTACTTGTGATGTTTGCAAGGCCAAGTACAGTGATGGTGTTCTCTTCCTGCTTGATATGAGGACACTGTAATGAGGAGAGCGGCAAGTCTGGTCACCAGAATTACCTACTGGTTTTCAATGTACCTGCGACTATGTATCTGAGACTATTGTACCTGAAATTATGTACCTGAAAGTGTGTGACACCGTTAAGATGTGGTGTCTGGTGTGACACTACCTGGAGTCTACCTGGAGAGAATTCCAGGGGTCAACGCCCCCGCGGCCCGGTCTGTGACCAGGCCTCTTGTTGGACCAGAGCCTGATCAACCAGGCTGTTACTGCCGGCCGCACGCAGTCCAACGTACGAACCACAGCCCGGCTGATCAGGTACCGAATTGGGGTGCCTGTCCAGTGCCTGCTTGAAGACAGCCAGGGGTCTATTGGTAATCCCCCTGAAGTATGCTGGGAGGCAGTTGAACAATCTTGGGCCCCTCACACTTACTGTGTTGTCCCTCAACGTGCTAGTGGCACCCCTGCTCTTCATTGGGGGGATGTTACATCGCCTGTCGAGTCTTTTGCTTTCGTACGGAGTGATTTTTGTGTGCAAGTTTGGTACTAAGCCCTCGAGAATTTTCCATGTGTATATAATAATGTATCTCTCCCGCCTGCGTTCTAGAGAGTACAGGTTTAGGAACTTCAAGTGTTCCCAGTAGTTGAGGTGGTTTATCGCACTTATGCGTGTGGTGAAGGTTCTCTGCACATTTTCAAGGTCAGCAATTTCACCCGCCTTGAAAGGTGCAGTTAGTGTGCAGCAATATTCCAGCCTAGATAGAACAAGCGATCTGTAAAGTGTCAACATGGGCTTGGCATCCCTGGTTTTGAAGGTTCTCATTATCCATCCTGTCATTTTCGAGCAGATGCAATTGCTACATTGTTATGGTCCTTGAAGGTGAGATCCTCTGACATGATCACTCCCAGGTCTTTGACATTAGTTTTTCGCTCTATTGTGTGGTTGGAATTAGTTTTGTACTCCGATGAGATTTTAATTTCTTCACGTTTTCCGTATCTGAGTAATTGAAATTTCTCATCATTGAACTTCATATTGTTTTCTGCAGCCCATTTAAAGATTTGGTTTATGTCTGCTTGGAGTCTTGCAGTGTCTTCAACGGTGGACACTGTCATACAGATTCGGGTGTCATCTGCAAAGGAAGACACAGCACTGTGGCTTATATCCCTGTCAATGTCTGATATGAGGATGAGGAATAGGATGGGAGCAAGTACTGTGCCTTGTGGAACAGAGCTTTTCACAGTAGCTGCCTCAGACTTTACTCTGTTGACTACTACTCTTTGTGTTCTACGTGTTAGGAAATTATAAATCCATCTACCAACTTTTCCTGTTATTCCTTTATCACGCATTTTGTGTGCTATTACACCATGGTCACACTTGTCAAAGGCTTTTGCAAAATCTGTGTATATAACATTTGCATTCTGTTTATCTTCTAGAGCATCCAGGACCTTGTCGTAGTGGTCCAGTAGTTGGGACAGACAGGAGCGGCCTGCTCTAAACCCATGCTGTCCTGGGTTGTGCAATTGATGGGTATCAAGATGGGTGGCGATCTTGCTTCTTAGAACCCTTTCAAAGATTTTTATGATATGGGACGTTAGCGCAATTGGTCTGTAGTTCTTTGCTATTGCTTTACTGCCCCCTTTGTGGAGCGGGGCTATGTCTGTTGTTTTTAGTAGCTGCGGGACGATCCCAGTGTCCATGCTCCTTCTCCATAGGATGTTAAAAGCATGTGATAGGGGCTTCTTGCAGTTCTTGATGAATACGGAGTTCCATGAGTCTGGGCCTTGAGCGGAGTGCATGGGCATGTCATTTATTGCCTTTTCAAAGTCATTTGGCGTAGTGATGATGTCAGAAAGGCATGCGTCTGTCAAGTTCTGTGGCACTCTCATGAAAAAATCATTTAGGTTTTCGATTTTCAGTCTGGTTAGTGGCTCGCTAAAGACTGAGTCATACTGGGATTTAAGTATCTCACTCATTTCCTTTCTGTCATCTGTGTAGGACCCATCCGGTTTAAGTAGGGGCCCAATACTGGTTGTTGTTCTCGACTTTGATTTTGCATAGGAAAAGAAATACTTAGGGTTTCTTTCAATTTCATTTATGGCTCTTAGTTCTTCCCGTGTCTCTTGATTCCTATAAGATTCCTTTAGTTTTAATTCGATGTTTGCTATTTCTCTGACTAGTGTCTCCCTACGTATTTCAGAGATATTGGCCTCCTGTAGCCGCTCCGTTATTCTGTGCCTTCGCCTGTATAGGGAGCGCCTCTCTTTCTAGTTTGCATCTTCTCCTCCTTTTCCTTAAGGGAATTTGCCTTGAGCAAACCTCAAGTACCACAGAGTTAATTTGTTCTAGACATAGGTTGGGATCCGTGATGCTTAGGCAATCTTCCCAGTTTATATTATTTAGGACTTGGTTTACTTGGTCCCACCTTATGTTTTTGTTATTGAAGTTGAATTTGGAGAAAGCTCCCTCACGGCTGATCACATTTTGTTGATCTGGGGCTCCCCGCATGCATGTCTGGACCTCTATTATGTTGTGATCTGAGTATATTGTTTTTGATATGATGACATTTCGTATCAGATCATGTTGGTGAAGATGAAGTCCAGCGTATTCTCTAATCTTGTGGGCTCTACTATTTGCTGGTTTAAGGTGAATTTGGTGCAGAGATTTAAAAGTTCATGCATGTGTGAATTTTCATCTGAACTGCCTCCTGGTGTTATCTCTGCTACCACATTGTTTGCAATGTTCCTCCATTTTAGGTGCCTTAGGTTGAAATCCCCCAGTAGCAAGATGTTGGGGGCAGGAGCTGGAAGATTTTCCAGACAGTGGTCAATTTTCAGAAGCTGTTCCTGGAATTGTTGGGACGTTGCATCCGGGGGCTTGTAGACAACCACGATGACCAGGTTTTGATTCTCGACCTTTATTGCTAATACTTCAACTACATCATTTGAGGCATTTAGTAGTTCTGAACATATAAGTGACTCTGTGATATACAGGCCAACCCCCCCTTTTTGCCTATTCACTCTGTCACACCTGTATAGGTTGTAGCCCGGGATCCATATTTCATTGTCCAAGTGATCTCTTATGTGGGTCTCTGTGAAAGCTGCAAACATAGCATTTGACTCTGTAAGCAGTCCACGAATGTAAGGTACCTTGTTTGTTGCTGGCTTTAGACCCTGTATATTAGCAAAGATGAATGTAGTTGGATTGGTGGTATTGGTGGTATGGAAGGGGTCTTTTTTTCCTGGCTCTAATATCTGTTGTAATGGAGTGGAGGCCACTGACTGTGATTCCACTCCAGAAATGATTGCAGTTGGTGTACAATTTCTGTCATTTCCTGCCAGCTTTTTTGCCTTCCTGGCACTGGTAACAGGTGGTGTCTTGTGTGACACGAAGATGTGGTGTCAGGTATTTAGTGGTGTAGTCAGAGAGTTTGTGATGGTGGCACGACACAGTTAAGAGTCGTGTATTTGGTGTGTGTCATAACGCGGTGCAAAGGCTTTATTAGAGATGGGTTCATGATGCAGAGGGCGTGCCATGTGGCACAGAGAAGGTGTCGTGTGACAGTGTTGGAGTCTTATGGTACAGGGAGATCGGGTGTCGTGGAACCCCGTGTGCGTGCCATAAGACAGTGATAAGGGTGTCTGAGGACACGGTGGAGAAGGAGTATCATGACAAGGTGTGGTAGTGTCCTGTGTGACACGATGACGGCAGCGACTTGACACTGCACTAAGTATATGATTTTACTTGTGACTTTTATCTTGTACTATGATTTTGTGTAAATATGTTTTTACACAGATTATTAGATTTATGATTTTATTCAGATTATATGTTTTTATATTAATAATATATATAATAAATATCTGAAATCTGAGAGTTTATTGGTTATCCCAAACAGTCTCTTTATTACAAAATTATTATTTTTTGTAATACCACCCAAACCAATCCAATAACTCCCAGGTACCTACTACTGTTAGGTGTACACACCTAGTTGGTACCAACTAGGTGAGTACACCTAACAGTAAGTAGGTACCTGAGTGTTAGTGGAATGGTTTGGGTGGCATCCTGGGCGAGGAGATTAAAGGACCCCTAGGTCCGAGGTGTGTGTGTGTACTCACCTAGTTGTAGTCACCTAGTTGTACTCACCTAGTTGTGGTTGAAGGGGTCGAGTCATAGCTCCTGGCCCCGCCTCTTCACTGGCCGCTACTGGGTCACTCTCCCTGCGCCATGATCTTTATCATACCTCTGCTTAAAGCTATGTATGGAACCTGCCACCACTACATCGCTTCCCAAACTATTCCACTTCCCGACCACTCTGTGACTGAAGAAATACTTCCTAACATCCCTGTGATTCATCTGAGTCTTCAACTTCCAACTGTGTCCCTTTGTTGCTGTGTCCCATCTCTGGAATATTCTGTCTCTGTCCACCTTGTCAATTCCTCTCAGTATTTTATATGACTATTTTCTCCATGACCTTGCATACTATACATGTCAGTGACACTGATCTGTAGTTTAGTGCTACGTTCCTGTCTCCTTTTTTAAAAATTGGAACTACATTTGCTGTCTTCCATACCTCAGGAAGTTGCCCTGTTTCGATAGATGTGTTGAAGATCGTTGTTAGGGGTACACATAGCTCCTCTGCTCCCTCTCTCAGGACCCATGGAGAGATGTTATCCGGCCCCATCGCCTTTGAGGTATCTAGCTCTCTTAGTAGCCTCTTCACTTCCTCCTCAGTTGTGTGTATTGTGTCCAGCACTTGATGGTGTACCCTACCTCTCCGCCTTTCTGGAGGACCTTCTATCTCCTCTTTGAACACTTCTTTGAATCTCATGTTGAGCTCCTCACACACTTCGCTGTCATTTCTTGTGACCTTCCCTCCTTCCTTCCTCAGCCTGATCACCTGGTCCTTGACTGTTGTTCTCCTCCTGATGTGGCTGTACAGCAGCTATGGGTCAGATTTGGCTTTCGCTGCTATGTCATTCTCGTACTGTCTTTGGGCCTCCCTTCTGATCTGTGCATATTCATTTCTGGCTCTACGACTGATCTCCTTATTCTCCGGAGTTCTTTGCCTTCTGTAACTCTTCCATTCCCTTGCACACTTGGTTTTGGCATCTTTGGGTGAACCATGGGCTCATCCTGGCTTTTTCGCTTCTCCTGTTACCCTTGGGTATAAACCTCTCCTCAGCTTCCTTGCAAATTGTTGTCATATATTCCATCATCTCGTCTACTGACTTCCCTGCCAGCTCTCTGTCCCACTGAACTCCGTACAGGAAGTTCTTCATGCCCACGTAGTCACCTTTCTTGTAGTTTGGCTTCATTCGTGCAGCCCTTCCTGCTTCCCCCTCCACTTGTAACTCTACTATGTATTCGAAGCTTAGAACCATATGTTCACTGGCCCCAAGGGGGCTTTCATGTGTGATGTCATCAATATCTGCACTACTCAGGGTAAATACTAGGTCCAGTCTCGCTGGTTCCTCCTCTCCTCTCTCTCTGGTAGTGTCCCTTACGTGTTGGTACATGAGATTTCCCAGTACCACCTCCACCATCTTAGCCCTCCACGTTTCTTGGCCCCCCTTGTGGCTCTAAGTTCTCCCAATCGATTTCCTTATGGTTGAAGTCACCCATGATCAGTAGCTTCGTCCTGCTCGCACGAGCCCTTCTGGCCACTTCGGCCAGTGTGTCAATCATCGCTCTGTTATTCTCATCATACTCTTGCCTTGGCCTCCTGCTGTTCTGTGGTGGGTTATGCATCACTGCAATTACCACCTTGGGACCTCCAGACTGTAGCATTCCTACTATGTAATCCCCACCTTCTCCTCTCTCCAGCTCGTCAAAATCCCATCAGTTTTTGATCAGCAGTGCCACTCATCCACCCCCTCTGTTCCCTCTGTCTTTCCTCAGGATCTGGTATCCCATTGGAAAGATGGCATCTGTTATCATACCTGTGAGCTTGGTTTCTGTGAGAGCTATTATGTCCGGTGATGCCTCTTTGACTCTTTCGTGCCACTCCTCCCACTTATTTGTTATTCCATCAGCATTGGTGTACCATACCTTCAGTTTCCTCTCTAACACTGTGTTTTGGGGGGTCTGTGAGGGTGGGGGACCTGGCGGTGTACTGTGGGATTCTATAGTGGAGTGTTGTGTGGGGGCTGTGAGTGTGGGTTGTAGTTTGTTTTGGGATAGTGTGCTTGGTTATTGGGTGTTGGGGATGGTGCTGTGTGTGCTTGTTCTTGTTGCTCTGCCCTGCTCTGGTTGTCCTCTACTGATTCTGTCCTTGTCTCTCCTCCTAGCTCCTTTCGCCTTTGTGTCCTCTCCCTCAGCTGCTGTCGTTCTGTTTTTGTTCTGTCCCGGTCTAGAAACACCCTCTTGTGTGTGTGTGTGTGTACTCACCTAATTGTGGTTGCAGGGGTCGAGACTCAGCTCCTGGCCCCGCCTCTTCACTGATCGCTACTGGGTCTACTCTCTCCCTGCTCCATGAGCTTTATCATACCTCGTCTTAAAGCTATGTATGGTTCCTGCCTCCACTACATCACGTGCTAGACTATTCCCCTTTCTGACAACTCTATGACTGAAGAAATACTTCCTAACATCCCTTTGACTCGTCTGAGTCTTCAACTTCCAATTGTGACCCCTTGTTTCTGTGTCCCATCTCTGGAACATCCTGTCTCTGTCCACCTTATCTATTTCACGCAGTATTTTGAAGATCGTTATCATGTCTCCCCTAACCCTCCTGTCCTCCAGTGTCGTCAGGCCGATTTCCCTTAACATTTCTTCGTAGGACATTCCCATTAGCTCTGGGACTAACCATGTCGTACTCACCTAATTGTACTCACCTAATTGTGGTTGCAGGGGTCGATTCACATCTGCTGGCTCTGCCTCTTCACTGATGGCTACTAGGTCCTGCTCCATGAGCATTATCATACCTCTTCTTAAAGCTATGTATGGATCCTGCTTCCACTACATCACTTGTCAGAATATTCCACTTCCTGAGAACTCTGTGACTGAAGAAATACTTCCTAACATCCCTGTGACTCATTTTAGTTTTCAACTTCCCATGTGTCCCTTGTTGTTTTCCCCTTCCCTTGTGTGTCCCTTGTTGTGTGTCCCCTTGTTGTTGTGTCCCCTTGTTGTTGTGTCCCCTTGTTGTTGTGTCCCCTTGTTGCTGTGTCCCCTTGTTGCTGTGTCCCCTTGTTGCTGTGTCCCCTTGTTGCTGTGTCCCCTTGTTGCTGTGTCCCTTGTTGCTGTGTCCCCTTGTTGCTGTGTCCCTTGTTGCTGTGTCCCCTTGTTGCTGTGTCCCCTTGTTGCTGTGTCCCCTTGTTGCTGTGTCCCTTGTTGCTGTGTCCCCTTGTTGCTGTGTCCCCTTGTTGCTGTGTCCCCTTGTTGCTGTGTCCCCTTGTTGCTGTGTCCCCTTGTTGCTGTGTCCCCTTGTTGCTGTGTCCCCTTGTTGCTGTGTCCCCTTGTTGCTGTGTCCCCTTGTTGCTGTGTCCCCTTGTTGCTGTGTCCCCTTGTTGCTGTGTCCCCTTGTTGCTGAGTCACATCTGTGAAACATTGTCTCTGTCCACCTTGTCAATTCCTCAGTATTTTATATGTCGTTAACATGTCCCTCCTATCTCTACTGTCATCCAGTGTCGACAGGTTGATTTCCCTTAACCTCTCCTCGTAGGACATTCCCCTTAGCTCCGGGACTAGTCTTGTTGCAAACCTTTGCATTATCTCTAGTTTCCTTACGTGCTTTCCTAGGTGTGGGCTTCAAACTGGTGCTGCATACTCCAATATGAGCCTGACGTACACAGTGTACAGGGTCCTGAACGGTTCCTTATTAAGATGTCGGAATGCCAGGCGTCTGTATGCTGCAGCAGTTATTTGGTTGATTTGCGCCTCAGGAGATGTGCTCGGTGTTATACTCACCCCAAGATCCTTTTCCTTGAGTGAACTCCAGGAGCCAGTTGCTGGACCAGGCCTGCAGCCTGCCCAGATCCCTTTGTAGTTCTGCTTGGTCCTCGTCCGATTGAATTCTTCTCATCAACTTCACATCATCTGCAAACAGGGACACTTCGGAGTCTATTCCTTCCGTCATGTCGTTCACAAATACCAGAAACAACACCTGTCCTAGGACTGATCCCTCTGGCACCCCACTCGTCCCAGGCGCTCACTCTGACACCTCGCCACGTACCATGACTCGCTGTTGTCTTCCTGACAGGTATTCCCTGATCTATTGTAGTGCCTTCCCTGTTATCCCTGCCTGGTCCTCCAGCTTCTGCACTAATCTCTTGTGTGGAACTGTGTCAACCGTGCTGGCTGTCATTGATAAGTTCATTCCTTTCTAGGTGTTCAACTCTTCTTCTGATAATCTTCTCCATGACTTTGCATACCATACATATCAGTGACACTGGTCTGTAGTTTAATACTACATTTGCTGTCTTCCACACATAAGGTAGTCGCCCTGTTTCTATAGATGTGTTGAAGATTGTTGTTAGGGGTACACATAGCGCCTCTCCTCCCTCTGTCAGGACCCATGGAGAGATGTTGTCCGGCCCCATCGCCTTTGAGGTATCTAGCTCACTCAGCAGCCTCTTCACTTCTTCCTCGATTGTATGTATTGTGTCCAACACTTGGTGGTGTACCCCACCTCTCTGTCTTTCTAGAGTCCCTTCTGTCTCCTCTGTGAACACTTCTTTGAATCTTATGTTGAGTTCCTCACACACTTCGCGGTCATTTCTTGTGATCTCTCCTCCTTCCTTCCTTAGCCTGATCACCTGGTCCTTGATTGTTGTTCTCCTCCTGATGTGGCTGTACAACAACTTCGTGTCAGATTTAGCTTTCGCTGCTATGTTATTTACATGTTGTCGTTGAGCCTCCCTTCTTACCTGTGCATATTCATTTCTGGCTCTACGACTGCTCTCCTTATTCTCCTGGGTCCTTTGCCTTCTATACTTCTTCCATTCCCTGGCACACTTGGTTTTGGCCTTCCTGCACCTTTGGTTGAACCATGGGCTCATCCTGGCTTTTTCATTGTTCCTGTTACCCTTGGGTACAAACCTCTCCTCAGCTTCCTTGCATATTGTTGTCACATATTCCATCATCTCGTTTACTGACTTCCCTGTCAGTTCTCTGTCCCACTGAACTCCGTTCAGGAAGTTCTTCATGCCTGTGTAGTCCCCTCTCTTGTAGTTTGGCTTCGTTCGTGCAGCCCTTCCTGCTTCCCCCTCCACTTGTAACTCTACTGTGTATTCGAAGCTCAGAACCACGTGATCACTGGCCCTGAGGGGTCTTTCATATGTGATGTCCTCAATATCTACATTACTCCAGGTGAGTACTAGGAAGTGTGTTATTTAGTTACCATTTTGTCCTAGGCACATGTCGATTAGACACTAGGCCTGTTGTATGTATGAGTGTGTGTGTGTGTGTGTAACGAAACACTTTGAAATGACCCGGGCCCTCCGTGCGTGAAGCAAGAACGCTACCCACCATGCCATCGGGGCGTGTAGTGTGTGTGTGTGTGTACTCATCTATTTGTACTCACCTTTTTGTGGTTGCAGGGGTCGAGACTCAGCTCCTGGCCCCGCCTCTTCACTGATCGCTACTGGGTCCTCTCTCTTCCTGCTCCATGAGCTTTATCATACCTCGTCTTAAAGCTATGTATGGTTCCTGCCTCCAATACATCACTTGCCAGACTATTCCACTTCCTGACAACTCTATGACTGAAGAAATACTTCCTAACATCCCTTTGACTCGTCTGAGTCTTCAACTTCCAATTGTGTCCCCTTGTTGTTGTGTCACATCTCAGGAACATCCTGTCTCTGTCCACCTTATCTATTCCTCGCAATATTTTATATGTCGTTTTCATGTCCCCCCTATCTCTCCTGTCCTCCAGTGTCGTCAGGCCGATTTCCCTTAACCTCTCCTCGTAGGACAATCCCCTTAGCTCCGGGACTAGTCTTGTTGCAAACCTTTGCACTTTCTCTAATTTCTTGACGTGCTTGACCAGATGTGGGTTCCAAACTGGTGCTGCATACTCCAGTATGGGCCTGACGTACACGGTGTACAGAGTCTTGAACGATTCCTCACTGAGGTATCGGAACGCTATTCTCAGGTTTGCCAGGCGCCCGAATGCTGCAGCAGTTATATGGTTGATGTGTGTGTGTGTGTACTAACCTAGTTGTACTCACCTAGTTGTGGTTGCAGGGGTCGATTCATAGCTCCTATCCCCGCCTCTTCACTGGCCGCTACTGGGTCACTCTCCCTGCGCCATGAGCTATGTATGGAGCCTGTGTGTACTCACCTATTTGTGGTTGCAGGGGTCGAGTCATAGCTCCTAGTGTGTGTGTGTGTGTGTGTGTGTGTGTGTGTGTGAGTGTGAGAGAGAGAGAGAGAGAGAGAGAGAGAGATCGTGCATATACTAGCAGGATCACTCAATTCAACACACACCTGCAACACAAACACATCAGGCAACACTGAACATTCATCCTATCACAATTCCTGTATGCTTTACAACCCCAAACAGTCGGACAGATCACATGGACTCCCTCAATTCACAATCCTCAAATCCCCAATACGTGACAGCATTTTTCTTCACTTTTTCCTTATTGGTCAATATTTACCTTGAATAGATTAATGTGGCACTGGAGATTGGCCCTTATGCCAAGACGGCACTAGCGTGCCAACCCTCAATCCTGAGTTGCCAACACATCCATAAACACACAAGCACCTTGTTTTTTTTAACCATATGTCAACTTTAAGACCATCTAATTCCTACAGAATTGATGATTCAGGCAGTTTGATGATTAGGCATTAATTAGGGCAAGCAATTTCGAGATTGATGGTGTATTTAAGTCAAAATTGAATTGAAATATACAATTTTTATACTGAGATCCGGTGTACAAGATGGCTGGAGCAGACCAGTCCTAGAAGTTTCTACCCTCACTGTGTCTACTAGAAGTGTGTCTACCCTCACTGTGTCTACTAGAAGTGTGTCTACCCTCACTGTGTCTACTAGGAGTGAGTCTACCCTCACTGTGTCTACTAGGAGTGAGTCTACCCTCACTGTGTCTACTAGAAGTTTGTCTACCATCACTGTGTCTACTAGGAGTGTGTCTACCCTCACTGTGTCTACTAGGAATCAGTCTACCGTCACTGTGTCTACTAGGAGTGAGTCTAACCTCACTTTGTCTACTAGGAGTGTGTTTACCGTTACTGTGTGTACTAGGAGTGAGTCTAACCTCACTTTGTCTACTAGGAGTGTGTTTACCGTCACTGTGTCTACTAGGAGTGACTCTACCCTCACTTTGTCTACTAGGAGTGTGTCTACCCTCACTGTGTCTACTAGGAGTGTGTTTACCCTCACTGTGTCTACTAGGAGTGAGTCTACACTCAATTTGTCTACTAGAAGTGTATCTACCCTCACTGTGTCTGCTAGAAGTGTGTCTATCCTCACTGTATCTACTAGGAGTGTGTCTACCATCACTGTGTCTACTAGGAGTGTGTCTACCCTCACTGGGTCTACTACGAGTGAGTCTACTTTCACTATGTCTGTTTTAAGTGTGTCTACCCTCACTGTGTCTACTAGGAGTGAGTCTACCCTCACTGTGTCTACTAGGAGTGAGTCTACCCTCACTGTGTCTACTAGGAGTGAGTCTACCCTCACTGTGTCTACTAGGAGTGAGTCTACCCTCACTGTGTCTACTAGGAGTGAGTCTACCCTCACTGTGTCTACTAGGATGTGTCTACCTCACTGTGTCTACTAGGAGTGAGTCTACCCTCACTGTGTCTACTAGGAGTGGTCTACCTCACTGTGTCTACTAGGAGTGAGTCTACCCTCACTGTGTCTACTAGAGTGTGTCTACCTCACTGTGTCTACTGAGGAGTCTCCTCACTGTGTCTACTAGAGTGTGTCTACCCTCACTTTGTCTACTGGGAGTGTGTCTACCCTCACTGTGTCTACTAGGAGTGAGTCTACCCTCACTGTGTCTACTAGGAGTGTCTACCCTCACTGTATTTACTAGGAGTGAGTCTACCCTCACTGTGTCTACTATGAATATGTTTACCCTCACTGTGTCTACTAGGAGTGTGTCTACCATCATTGTGTCTATAGGAGTGAGTCTACCCTCTCTGTGTATACTAGGAGTAAGTCTAACTTCACTGTGTCTACTAGGAGTGAGTCTACCCTCTCTGTGTTTACTAGGAGTGAGTCTACCCTCACTGTGTCTACTAGGGGTGTGTCTACCCTCACTGTGTCTACTAGGATTGAGTCTACCCTCACTATGTCTACTAGGAGTGAGTCTACCCTCACTGTGTCTACTAGGAGTGAGTCTACCTTCACTGTGTCTACTAGGAGTGAGTCATCCCTAACTGTGTCTACTGGGAGTGTGTCTACCCTCACTGTGTCTACTAGGAGTAAGTCTAACCTCATTGTGTCTACTAGGGGTGAGTCTACCCTCACTGTGTCTACTAGGATTGAGTCTACCCTCACTGTGTCTACTAGGAGTGAGTCTACCCTCACTGTGTCTACTAGGAGTGAGTCTACCCTCACTGTGTCTACTAGGAGTGAGTCTACCCTCTCTGTGTTTGCTAGGAGTGAGTCTACCCTCACTGTGTCTACTAGGAGTGTGTCTACCCTCACTGTGTCTACTAGGAGTGAGTGTACCTTCACTGTGTCTACTAGGAGTGAGTCTACCCTCACTGTGTCTACTAGGAGTGAGACTACACTCTCTGTGTTTACTAGTAGTGAGTCTACCCTCACTGTGTCTACTAGGGTGAGTCTACCCTCACTGTGTCTACTACTAGTGTGTCTACCCTCACTATGTCTACTAGGAGTGAGTCTACCCTCACTGTGTCTACTAGGAGTGAGTCTACCCTCACTGTGTCTACTATGAGTGAGTCTACCCTCATTGTTTCTACTAGGAGTGAGTCTACCCTCACTGTGTCTACTAGGAGTGAGTCTACCCTCACTGTGTCTACTAGGAGTGAGTCTACCTTCACTGTGTCTACTAGGAGTGAGTCATCCCTAACTGTGTCTACTGGGAGTGATTCTACCCTCACTATGTCTACTAGGAGTGAGTCTACCCTCACTGTGTCTACTAGGAGTGAGTCTACCCTCACTGTGTCTACTATGAGTGAGTCTACCCTCATTGTATCTACTAGGAGTGAGTCTAACCTCACTGTGTCTACTAGGAGTGAGTCTACCCTCACTGTGTCTACTATGAGTGAGTCTACCCTCATTGTATCTACTAGGAGTGAGTCTACCCTCACTGTGTCTACTAGGAGTGAGTCTACCCTCACTGTGTCTACTAGGAGTGAGTCTACCCTCACTGTGTCTACTAGGAGTGAGTCTACCCTCTCTGTGTTTGCTAGGAGTGAGTCTACCCTCACTGTGTCTACTAGGAGTGTGTCTACCCTCACTGTGTCTACTAGGAGTGAGTGTACCTTCTCTGTGTCTACTAGGAGTGAGTCTACCCTCACTGTGTCTACTAGGGTGAGTCTACCCTCACTGTGTCTACTAGGAGTGTGTCTACCCTCACTATGTCTACTAGGAGTGAGTCTACCCTCACTGTGTCTACTAGGAGTGAGTCTACCCTCACTGTGTCTACTATGAGTGAGTCTACCCTCATTGTTTCTACTATTAGTGAGTCTACCCTCACTGTGTCTACTAGGAGTGAGTCTACCCTCACTGTGTCTACTAGGAGTGAGTCTACCCTCACTGTGTCTACTAGGAGTGAGTCTACCCTCACTGTGTCTACTAGAAGTGAGTCTACCCTCACTGTGTCTACTAGGAGTGAGTCTACCCTCACTGTGTCTACTAGGAGTGAGTCTACTCTCACTGTGTCTACTAGGAGTGTGTCTACCCTCACTGTGTCTACTAGGAGTGAGTCTACCCTCACTGTGTCTACTAGGAGTGTGTCTACCCTCACTGTGTCTACTAGGAGTGTGTCTACCCTCACTGTGTCTACTAGGAGTGTGTCTACCCTCACTGTGTCTACTAGGAGTGGTCTGACTCACTGTGTCTACTAGAGTGTGTCTACTCACTGTGTCTACTAGAGTGAGTACCTGACTAGTATTTATAAAAATAATAATAATTAACATAATAATATATTATTATTGTTATTATTAATATATATATAATAATAATAATTATATATATATATATATATATATATATATATATATATATATATATATATATATATATATATATATATATATATATATATATATAGTATATATAACAGTAACAAGACTCTGTGTGTGTGATGTTTACCCCCAGCACGTCTCGCCCCTGAGGGTTTATCGCACCAGAATGGTGGCACAGAGGAAGCTGCCCAGTGAGTGTGGGAAGCATGTGAGTTGGACCCAGGAACTGCAGCTCAACTCCTGCGAGAGACAGCCATCCCAAGGTAGGCAGTTGGGGGGAGCAGTCAGGCTTGATCCGAGGAAGAGGATTGGTGCCTCCTCTTCCTTGGATCAAGAGGAATTTTTAAAATTCTTGGACGATTTTTTCTCAATATATGGCTCAATTTTAGTGCACATTTTCCCTGCATCAAGAGCCCTTTAATAGCATCAAGGCCCCCTTGATATTTCGTCTGATTGCTTCTGGATTTTCTTGGTTTAATTTCCTAAATTGTTAAATCCATCTAGTTTATTCTGGGTTAAGTTTCAAACCCCATCTAGTTTATTCTAGTTTAATTTTAAATCACACCTAGTTTATTCTGGTTTAAGTTTTAAACCAAATCTAGTTTTTCTTGGTTTAGTTTTAAACCCCGTTTAGTTTATTCTGGTTTAATTTTAAATCACATCTAGTTTATTCTGGTCTAAATTTCAAACCCCATCATGTTTATTCTGGTTTAGTTTTAAGCTCCGTCTAGTTTATTCTGGTTTCATTTTAAACCCCGTCTAGTTTATTCTGGTTTCATTTTAAACCCCATCTTGTTTATTCTGGTTTAATTTTAAACCCCATCTAGTTTATTCTGGTGTAATTTTAAACGCCATCTGGTTTAATTTTAAACCCCATCTAGTTTATTCTCGTTTAATTTAAAACCCCATCTAGTTTATTCTGGTTTATTTTTAAATCCCATCTAGTTTTTTCTGGTTTAATTTTAAACCCTTTCTAGTTTATTCTGGTTTAATTTTAAACCCCATCTAGTGTATTCTAGTTTAGTTTTAAACTCTATCTAGTTTAATTTTAAACCCCATCTAGTTTATTCTGGTTTTATTTTAAACCCCATCTAGTTTATTCTGGTTTAATTTTAAACCCAATCTAGTTTATTCTGGTTTAATTTTAAATCCCATCTAGATTATTCTGGTTTTATTTTAAACCCCATCGAGTTTTTTATGGTTTAATTTTAAACCCCATCTAGTTTATTCTGGTTTAATTTTAAACCCCATCTAGTTTATTCTGGTTTAATTTTAAACTCCATCTAGTTTATTCTGGTTTAATTTTAAACCCCATCTAGTTTATTCTGGTTTAATTTTAAACCCCATCTAATTTATTCTGGTTTAATTTTAAACCCTATCTTACTTATTCTGGTTTAATTTTAAACCCCATCTAGTTTATTCTGGTTTAATTTTAAACTCCATCTAGTTTATTCTGGTTTAATTTTAAACCCCATCTAGTTTATTCTGGTTTTATTTTAAACCCCATCTAGTTTATTCTGGTTTTATTATAAACCCCATCTAGTTTATTCTGGTTTAATTTTAAACCCCATCTAATTTATTCTGGTTTAATTTTAAACCCCATCTAGTTTATTCTGGTTTAATTTTAAACTCCATCTAGTTTATTCTGGTTTTATTTTAAACCCCATCTAGTTTATTCTTGTTTTATTTTAAACCCCATCTAGTTTATTCTGGTTTAATTTTAAACCCCATCTAGTTTATTCTGGTTTAATTTTAAACTCCATCTAGTTTATTCTGTTTTATTTTAAACCCCATCTAGTTTATTCTGGTTTAATTTTAAACCCCATCTAGTTTATTCTGGTTTAATTTTAAACCCCATCTAGTTTATTCTGGTTTAATTTTAAACCCCATCTAGTTTATTTTGGTTTAATTTTAAACCCCATCTAGTTTATTCTGGTTTTATTTTAAACCCCATCTAGTTTATTCTGGTTTTATTTTAAACCCCATCTAGTTTATTCTGGTTTAATTTTAAACCCCATCTAGTTTATTCTGGTTTAATTTTAAACCCCATCTAGTTTATTCTGATTTAATTTTAAACCCCATCTAGTTTATTCTGGTTTAATTTTAAACCCCATCTAGTTGTACTTGTGTTCTTTTACACAAGTCATGTCATGATTCCCTGTCATGTCATATTTCATGTCATGTTAAAAATGTTAATTATGATAATGGTCTTCGTTTGTGAGCGAAACGTCGTCCGAAATGGCATCGAGATTTTCCTAATTGCTGAGATTTTCAATATTATGCCTATTTAATAGGCCTATTCGCAATAGGTTTAAATTTGCAATGTGCGCTATTTTGCATTGGTTTAAATTGGGAAAATTAGGGAAATCTGAGGGTCGAAAATATCGGGAAATGTCGTGGGAGTATTGCAGGAATCTTGCATTGTGCACTGTGCAATATTGATACTTTACTGATGGGGCTTTCTCATGTCACCCTCTGGCAGACACCACCAGCAGCACCGCCAGCAACACCGCCAGCAGCACCGCCAGCATCCCTAACACCAGAAGCATCCCTAACACCAGCAGCATCCCTAACACCAGCAGCATCCCTAACACCAGCAGCATCCTAACACCACCACTGGAATCACTGACACCACCAGCAGCATCCCTAACACCACCAGCATCCCTAACACCACCAGCATCCCTAACACCACCAGCATCCCTAACATTACCAGCATCCCTAACACCACCACTGGTATCACTAACACCACTAGCAGCATCCCTAACACCACCAGTATCCCAAACACCACCACTAGCATCCCTAGCACCACCAGTATCCCTAACACCACCACCAGCATCCTCAACAGCACCACCAACATCCCTAACACCCCCAGCATCCCTAACACCACCACCAGCATCCCTAGCACCACCACCAGCATCCCTAACACCACCACCAGCGCCCCTAACACCACCCTCAGCATCCCTAACACCACCACTAGTGCCCCTAACACTACCACCGGCATCCCTAACACCACCTCCAGCATCCCTAACACCACCACCAGCGCCCATAACACCACCACCAGCTTCCCTAACACCACCACCAGCTTCCCTAGCACCACCACCAGCATCCCTAACACCACCACCAGCGCCCCTAACGCCACCCCCAGCAACCCTAACACCACCACCACCAGAGCCCCTAGCACCCCCAGCACAGTACCCACCACCATGGGCACTCACTACCCACCTACCATCATGGGCACAAACATACCCAGCATACAGCAAGTGAGAGGTGCTAGGCTCAGGACACGACAGCTAGGTGCTAAGAACCTAGAAATTATTTATTCTAAACCTACTGCCTATGGCAAGACCTGCCCTCAGTTCTTCCTAGGACCGTCGTCGTCTCACCAAGTACAGACGTTACTGTCGTCGTCTCAGCAAGTACAGACGTTACTGGCGTCGTCTCAGCAAGTACAGACGTTACTGGCGTCGTCTCAGCAAGTACAGACGTTACTGTCGTCGTCTCAGCAAGTACAGATGTTACTGTCGTCGTCTCAGCAAGTACAGACGTTGTCGTCGCCTTGTCAGCAAGTACAGACGTTACTGTCGTCGTCTCAGAAAGTACAGACGTTACCGTCGCCGTGTCAGCAAGTACAGACGTTACTGTCGTCTTCTCAGCAAGTACAGACGTTACTGTCGTCGTCTCAGCAAGTACAGACGTTTCTGTCAACGTCTAAACAACATCAGAAGACCCAGTCATTCCCACAGCCTCCAATTCAACATCTCCAGACGTTACCATCACTCCAACATCTTCAGGCGTCTCCCCAACATCTCCAAACATCACCATCACTTCAACACCTCCAGACATCATCTCCACAACACCTCCAGACATCATCTCCACAACATCTCCAGACATCACCATCATCTCACCAGCCTCAGACATTCCCCCAATATCTCCAGATGTCACCACCACCTCAATATCTACAGACATTTCCCCAACATCTACAGACATCACCGTCATCTCACCAGCCTCAGACATTCCCCCAACATCTCCAGAAGTCCCCGCCACCTCATCACCTCCAGACATTTCCCCAACATCTTCAGAAGTCACCGCCACCTCAAGATCTCCAGACATCTCCCCAACATCTCCAGACATTTCCCCAACATCTCCAGAAGTCACCGCCACCTCAAGATCTCCATACATCTCCCCAACATCTCCAGAAGTCCCCGCCACCTCAGGATCTCCAGACATTTCCCCAACATCTCCAGAAGTCCCCGCCATCTCAAGATCTCCAGGCATTTCCCCAACATCTCCAGAAGTCCCCGCTATCTCAAGATCTCCAGACATTTCCCCAACATCTCCAGAAGTCCCCGCCACCTCAGGATCTCCAGACATCTCCCCAACATCTCCAGACATTTCCCCAACATCTCCAGAAGTCACCGCCACCTCAAGATCTCCAGACATCTCCCCAACATCTCCAGACATTTCCCCAACATCTCTGGAAGTCCCCGCCACCTCAAGATCTCCAGACATTTCCCCAACATCTCCAGAAGTCCCCGCTATCTCAAGATCTCCAGACATTTCCCCAACATCTCCAGAAGTCCCCGCCACCTCAGGATCTCCAGACATCTCCCCAACATCTCCAGACATTTCCCCAACATCTCCAGAAGTCACGCCACCTCAAGATCTCCAGACATCTCCCAACATCTCCAGACATTTCCCCAACATCTCTGGAAGTCCCCGCCACCTCAAGATCTCCAGACATTTCCCCAACATCTCCAGAAGTCCCCGCTATCTCAAGATCTCCAGACATTTCCCCAACATCTCCAGAAGTCCCCGCCACCTCAGGATCTCCAGACATCTCCCCAACATCTCCAGACATTTCCCCAACATCTCCAGAAGTCACCGCCACCTCAAGATCTCCAGACATCTCCCCAACATCTCCAGACATTTCCCCAACATCTCTGGAAGTCCCGCCACCAAGATCTCCAGACATTTCCCCAACATCTCCAGAAGTCCCGCTATCTCAAGATCTCCAGACATTTCCCAACATCTCCAGAAGTCCCCGCCACCTCAGGATCTCCAGACATCTCCCCAACATCTCCAGACATTTCCCCAACATCTCCAGAAGTCACCGCCACCTCAAGATCTCCATACATCTCCCCAACATCTCCAGACATCGTCATCACCTCACCAACCTCAGATATCAGCATCTCACAGCATCCAGACTCATCTCTCTCCACCAGGTAACATACAGTCGTAAAAAAATATCAAAATAATAGGTGTAAATAGGTGCCTATGTGTACATAGGTGTAAATATGCACTCGCTGACGATTATTTAGAAGTGGGTCATGATTCTATTTCAGGTTAACTTAACATTTCAGGGTAATCTAACCTTTTAAGAGTAATTTAACCTTGTAAGAGGGTAATTTAACCTTGCAAGAGGGTAATTTAACCTTGTAAGAGGGTAATTTAACCTTGTAATATAACAGAAGCTTACATTACAGATACACGGAGCCAGGGAGCTGGTCTGCCTGACCAATATCAGACCAACCACAGACCAGAAATAGGCCACGTACATTTCAACCACGGACCAGACACAAGCCACGTACATTCCAACCACAGACCAGAAATAAGCCACGTACATTTCAACCACGGACCAGACACAAGCCACGTACATTCCAACCACAGACCAGAAATAAGCCATGTACATTTCAACCACGGACCAGACACAAGCCACGTACATTCCAACCACAGACCAGAAATAAGCCACGTACATTTCAACCACAGACCAGACAGAAGCCACGTACATTCCAACCTCAGACCAGAAATAAGCCACGTACATTCCAACCACATACCAGACATAAGCCACGTACATTCCAACCACAGACCAGAAATAAGCCACGTACATTTCAACCACGGACCAGACACAAGCCACGTACATTCCAACCACAGACCAGAAATAAGCCATGTACATTTCAACCACGGACCAGACACAAGCCACGTACATTCCAACCACAGACCAGAAATAAGCCACGTACATTCCAACCACATACCAGACACAAGCCATGTACATTCCAACCACAGACCAGAAATAAGCCACGTACATTTCAACCACGGACAAGACACAAGCCACGTACATTCCAACCACAGACCAGAGATAAGCCACGTACATCCCAACCACAGACCAGAAATAAGCCATGTACATCCCAACCACAAATCAGAAATAAGCCACGTGCATTCAAATCACAGACCAGACACAAGCCACGGACATCCCAGCCACAGGCCTGATTCAGACGAGCCAAAGGCCAAGTACAGGCTTATTTCAGGCCAGAAACGGGCCAAACGCAGGCCAGGAAGGCCACGCAAACCAAGTAAGTCACTGTAAGAAACTCTCCTTGTTTAACAACGTACGTTTTTGTACGTTGTATTCAACGTCAATTTCTTGATACTTCTGGTCTTAATTTTAAGTTAGATTAAGACTAGGTTAGATCAAGTTAGGTTAACTTATAAGTCAGAATGATAACAAATTCCCACTCTAGACAGCATACTCCACCAATATTCAAAAGCCTAAAACTACTCACCGTAAAGAACATTCACACTTATTCTTGTGCCTACTACATACATAAACTCTACACTCTAATATAAACCCTCCGCTCAAAATTCTCATCACCAACTTTAATAGGACCCATGACCACAACACAAGACACAGATCACTTTTTGGTGTACCCCGAGTCCATATCACACTGTGTAAAAATTCTATGTCCATAAAGGGCCCCAGAATCTGGAATTCATTACCAGTAAATACTAAAATAACCTTGTCTGAACATCAATTTAAGACTCTTCTCAAGAACCACCTATTCACCCTAAACTAAATAACTCATACTGTAAATTACTTTCAACAATGCTCACTGTTATTTTCCTATAATATAATTTCAATATTTACTATTAACGTAACCATCTTACAAAACACTTGTCACAATGTAATATCCCCAGATTGTAATTTGAGTAAATTTATTAACTGTTATAAATAATGTTTAACTAAAACAAACTCAATCAATTTCTCTAGTATTAAGTAATCTATAAGCCATTAGATTAGTCTGCCCATAATGCCATGGCATGATAGTGGCTCTGCACTTCACCATGGCATGATAGTGGCTCTGCACTTCACCATGGCATGATAGTGGCTCTGCACTTCACCATGGCATGATAGTGGCTCTGCACTTCACCATGGCATGATAGTGGCTCTGCACTTCACCATGGCATGATAGTGGCTCTGCACTTCACCATGGCATGATAGTGGCTCTGCACTTCACCATGGCATGATAGTGGCTCTGCACTTCACCATGGCATGATAGTGGCTCTGCACTTCACCATGGCATGTTAGTGGCTCTGCACTTCACCATGGCATGTTAGTGGCTCTGCACTTCACAATGGCATGATAGTGGCTCTGCACTTCACCATGGCATGATAGTGGCTCTGCACTTCACCATGGCATGATAGTGGCTCTGCACTTCACCATGGCATGATAGTGGCTCTGCACTTCACCATGGCATGATAGTGGCTCTGCACTTCACCATGGCATGTTAGTGGCTCTGCACTTCACCATGGCATGTTAGTGGCTCTGCACTTCACATGGCATGATAGTGGCTCTGCACTTCACCATGGCATGTAGTGGCTCTGCACTTCACCATGTCATGATAGTGGCTCTGCACTTCACCATGCATGTTAGTGCTCTGCACTTCACCATGGCATGTTAGTGGCTCTGCACTTCACCATGACATGATAGTGGCTCTGCACTTCACCATGGCATGTTATTGGCTCTGCACTTCACCATGGCATGATATTGGCTCTGCACTTCACCATAGCATGTTAGTGGCTCTGCACTTCACCATGGCATGATAGTGGCTCTGCACTTCACCATGGCATGTAAGTGGCTCTGCACTTCACCATGGCATGTTAGTGGCTTAGCACTTCACCATGGCATGTTAGTGGCTCTGCACTTCACCATGGCATGATAGTGGCTCTGCACTTCACCATGGCATGATAGTGGCTCTGCACTTCACCATGGCATGTTAGTAGCTCTGCACTTCACCATGGCATGTTAGTGGCTCTGCACTTCACCATTGCATGATAGTGGCTCTGCACTTCACCATGGCATGTTAGTGGCTCTGCACTTCACCATGGCATGATAGTGGCTCTGCACTTCACCATGACATGTTAGTAGCTCTGCACTTCACCATGACATGTTAGTGGCTCTGCACTTCACCATGACATGTTAGTGGCTCTGCACTTCACCATGACATGTTAGTGGCTCTGCACTTCACCATGGGGGGGGGGGGGGGGGGGGGGGGGGGGGGGGGGGGGGGGGGGGGGGGGGGGGGGGGGGGGGGGGGGGGGGGGGGGGGGGGGGGGGGGGGGGGGGGGGGGGGGGGGGGGGGGGGGGGGGGGGGGGGGGGGGGGGGGGGGGGGGGGGGGGGGGGGGGGGCTCTGCACTTCACCATGGCATGATAGTGGCTCTGCACTTCACCATGGCATGTTAGTGGCTCTGCACTTCACCATGGCATGTTAGTGCTCTGCACTTCACCATGGCATGGTAGTGGCTCAGCACTTCACCATGCATGTTAGTGGCTCTGCACTTCACATGGCATTTAGTGCTCTGCACTTCACCATGCATGATAGTGGCTCTGACTTCACCATGGCATGTTAGTGCTCTCACTTCACCATGACATGTTAGTGGCTCTGCACTTCACCATGACATGTTAGTGGCTCTGCACTTCACCATGACATGTTAGTGGCTCTGCACTTCACCATGGCATGTTAGTGGCTCTGCACTTCACCATGACATGTTAGTGGCTCTGCACTTCACATGACATGTTAGTGGCTCTGCACTTCACCATGGCATGTTAGTGGCTCTGCACTTCACCATGACATGTTAGTGGCTCTGCACTTCACCATGCATGTTAGTGGCTCTGCACTTCACCATGGCATGATTAGTGGCTCTGCACTTCACCATGACATGTTAGTGGCTCTGCACTTCACCATGACATGTTAGTGGTTCTGCACTTCACCATGCATGTAGTGGCTCTGCACTTCACCATGACATGTTAGTGGCTCTGCACTTCCATGGCATGTTAGTGGCTCTGCACTTCACCATGCCATGTTAGTGGCCTGCACTTCACCATGACATGTTAGTGGCTCTGCCTTCACCATGGCATGTTAGTGCTCTGCACTTCACCATGGCATGTTAGTGGCCTGCACTTCACCTTTGCATGATAGTGGCTCTGCACTTCACCATGGCATGTTAGTGGCTCTGCACTTCACCATGGCATGATAGTGGCTCTGCACTTCACCATGACATGTTAGTGGCTCTGCACTTCACCATGACATGTTAGTGGCTCTGCACTTCACCATGACATGTTAGTGGCTCTGCACTTCACCATGGCATGTTAGTGGCTCTGCACTTCACCATGACATGTTAGTGGCTCTGCACTTCACAATGACATGTTAGTGGCTCTGCACTTCACCATGGCATGTTAGTGGCTCTGCACTTCACCATGGCATGTTAGTGGCTCTGCACTTCACCATGACATGTTAGTGGCTCTGCACTTCACCATGACATGTTAGTGGCTCTGCACTTCACCATGACATGTTAGTGGCTCTGCACTTCACCATGACATGTTAGTGGTTCTGCACTTCACCATGACATGTTAGTGGCTCTGCACTTCACCATGACATGTTAGTGGCTCTGCACTTCATGGCATGTTAGTCACTCTGCTTCACCATGCCATGTTAGTGGCACTCACTCACCATGACATGTTAGTGGCTCTGCGCTTCACCATGGCATGTTAGTGGCTCTGCACTTCACCATGACATGTTAGTGGCATCTGCACTTCACCATGACATGTTAGTGGCCTGCACTTCACCATGACATGTTAGTGGCTCTGACTTCACCATGGCATGTTAGTGGCTCTCACTTCACCATGACATGTTAGTGGCTCTGACTTCACCATGACATGTTAGTGGCACTGCACTTCACCATGACATGTTAGTGGCCTGCACTTCACCATGCATGTAGTGGCTCTGCACTTCACCATGACATGTTAGTGGCTCTGCACTTAACAATGACATGTTAGTGGCTCTGCACTTCACCATGGCATGTTAGCGGCTCTGCACTTCACCATGGCATGTTAGTGGCTCTGCACTTCACCATGACATGTTAGTGGCTCTGCACTTCACCATGACATGTTAGTGGCTCTGCACTTCACCATGACATGTTAGTGGCTCTGCACTTCACCATGACATGTTTGTGGCTCTGCACTTCACCATGACATGATAGTAACTCTTACTTCACCATGGCATGTTAGTGGCTCTGCACTTCACCATGGCATGTTAGTGGCTCTGCACTTCACCATGGCATGTTAGTGGCTCTGCACTTCACCATGGCATGTTAGTGGCTCTGCACTTCACCATGACATGATAGTGGCTCTGCACTTCACCATGACATGTTAGTGGTTCTGCACTTCACCATGACATGTTAGTGGCTCTGCACTTCACCATGACATGTTAGTGGCTCTGCACTTCACCATGGCATGTTAGTGGCTCTGCACTTCACCATGACATGTTAGTGGCTCTGCACTTCACCATGACATGTTAGTGGTTCTGCACTTCACCATGACATGTTAGTGGCTCTGCACTTCACATGACATGTAGTGGCTCTGCACTTCACCATGGCATGTTAGTCGCTCTGCACTTCACCATGCCATGTTAGTGGCACTGCACTTCACCATGACATGTTAGTGGCTCTGCGCTTCACCATGGCATGTTAGTGGCTCTGCACTTCACCATGACATGTTAGTGGCACTGCACTTCACCATGACATGTTAGTGGCACTGCACTTCACCATGACATGTTAGTGGCTCTGCACTTCACCATGGCATGTTAGTGGCTCTGCACTTCACCATGACATGTTAGTGGCTCTGCACTTCACCATGACATGTTAGTGGCACTGCACTTCACCATGACATGTTAGGGGCTCTGCACTTCACCATGGCATGTTAGTGGCTCTGCACTTCACCATGACATGTTAGTGGCTCTGCACTTAACAATGACATGTTAGTGGCTCTGCACTTCACCATGGCATGTTAGCGGCTCTGCACTTCACCATGGCATGTTAGTGGCTCTGCACTTCACCATGACATGTTAGTGGCTCTGCACTTCACCATGACATGTTAGTGGCTCTGCACTTCACCATGACATGTTAGTGGCTCTGCACTTCACCATGGCATGTTAGTGGCTCTGCACTTCACTATGACATGATAGTGGCTCTGCACTTCATGGCATGTTAGTGACTCTGCACTTCACCATGACATGATAGTGGCTCTGCACTTCACCATGGCATGTTAGTGGCTCTGCACTTCACCATGACATGATAGTGGCTCTGCACTTCACCATGGCATGTTAGTGGCTCTGCACTTCACCATGACATGATAGTGGCTCTGCACTTCACCATGGCATGTTAGTGGCTCTGCACTTCACCATGGCATGTTAGTGGCTCTGCACTTCACCATGGCATGTTAGTGGCTCTGCACTTCAGTTCATGATCGTAATTACAAAATCTCGATGTAAACTTGCAATGAAATAAAAAGATTATATTATTATTATAAGTTAGCTTAGGTTAGGTTTAGTTAGGTCAGGTTAGCTTGGGTTAGGCTGGTCTGGGGTAAATTGGGTTGGGTCAGGCTGGACTGGGTTAGGATGGGTTGGGTTGAGTTAGGCTGGACTGGGTTAGGTTGGGTTAGGCTGGACTGGGTTAGGTTGGGTTAGGCTGGACTGGGTTAAGTTGGGTTGAGTTAGGCTGGACTGGGTTAGGTTGGGCTGGGTTGTGTTGGGATAGGTTGGACTGGGTTAGGATGGGTTGGGTCAGGCTGGACTGGATTAGGTTGGGTTGGGTTGGGATAGGCTGGACTCGGTTAGAATGGGTTGGGTTGAGCTAGGCTTGACTTGGTTAGGATGGGTTGGGTTGGGTTAGGCTGGACTGGGTTAGGATGGGTTGAGTTAGGCAGGACTGGGTTAGGTTGGGTTGGGTTAGGTTGGGTTTGGTTGGGTTAGGTTAGGTTGAGTTCAGTTAGGTTGGGTTTGGTTAGGTTGGGTTCGGTTAGGTTGGGTTAGGTTAGGTTGGGTTGGGTTGGTTTAGGTTGGGTTGGGTTGGGTTAGGTTGGGTTAGGTTAGGATGGGTTGGTGTAGGTTGGGTTGGGTTGGGATATGTTAGGTTGGGTTGGGTTGGGTTGGGTTGGGTTGGTTTAGGTTGGGTTGGGTTAGGTTAGGTTGGGTTGGGATGGGTTAGGTTGGGTTGGGTTAGGTTAGGTTGGGTTGTGTTAGGTTGGGTTGGGTTGAGATATTTTACAAAACTTAATTTTTTGACAAAAAAAATCAAAATTTCAATTTTCCAAAAAAAATTTGGGGAGCCAAAAAAAGAAATGGGTATGGGCGTAACATCGCCTGATAAATAAAAATTCCCATACTTGAAGTTCCTTACAGTTACTGATTGTAAGTTCTACAGAGTAATTGTGGCAAGGTGTAAGTTAGACCTACCTAGCATAGGCCAATAGGCCTACTGCCTTCTTTTCTTCCCACATTAATACCTTCTTATGTTCATGTTATTAATTTTGTCCATCTCATGACAGACACAGGACAGAAAGCCGCGTCCAAGAGGATTCCCAAAATCTGGGAGTTTGTGTCTGAGTTGCTGGAGGACCCAGCCACCTGTCCCTCTGTGGTGGCCTGGGTTAACCAGGAGGAGAGAACCTTCCGCTTTACTGATCCTAGAGAGGCTGGTAGGCTCTGGGGGGTGTTGAAAAACAACCCCAGCATGAACTATGAAAAGATGAGTCGGGCCATGAGGTGAGTTCCCTGACTGTGTGTACTCACCTAATTATACTCATGTAATTGTGGTTGCAGGGGTCGAGTCAAGGCTCCTGGTCCCGCCTCTTCACTGTTGGCTACTAGGTCCTCTCTCTCCCTGCTCAATGAGCTTTATCATACCTTTTCTTAAAGCTATGTATGGATCCTAACATCACTGTGACTCATCTGTTGCTGTGTCCTCTTCTTGATGTGTCCCTTTGTTGCTGTGTTACTTGGTTGCTGTGTCCCCATGTTGCTGTGTCCTCTTGTTGCTGTGACCCCTTGTTGTTGTGTCCCCTTGTTGCTGTGTTCCCTTGTTGTTGTGTCCCCTTCTTGATGTGTCCCCTTCTTCCTGTGTCCCCTTCTTGCTGTGTCCCTTTGTTGCTGTGTCCCCTTGATTCTCTGTCCCTTTGTTGTAGTGTTCCCTTCTTGCTGTATCCCCTTTTGCACTGTCCCCTTGATTCTCGGTCCTCTTGTTGCTGTCTCCCCATGTTGCTGTGACCCCTTGTTGCTGTGTCCCCTTCTTGCTGTGTCCTTTTCTTGCTGTGTCCCCTTCTTCATGTGTCCCGTTCTTGCTATGTCCCTTTGTTGCTGTGTCCCCTTGTTGCTCTGTCCCCTTGTTGATCTGTCCCCTTGTTGCTGTGTCCCCTTGTTGCTGTCTCCTCATGTTGCTGTGACCCCTTGTTGCTGTGTTCCCTTCGTGCTGTGTCCCCTTGTTGCTGTGTCCCCTTGTTCCTGTGTCCCTATGTTGCTGTGACCCCTTGCTGCTGTATCCCCCTGTTGTTGTGTCCCCTTGTTGCTGTGTCCCTTTCTTGCTGTGTCCCCTTCTTCATGTGTCCCGTTCTTGCTATGTCCCTTTGTTGCTGTGTCCCCTTCTTGCTGTATCCCCTTGTTGCTCTGTCCCCTTGTTTCTGTGTTCCCTTGTTGCTGTCTCCTCATGTTGCTGTGACCCCTTGTTGCTGTGTCCCCTTCGTGCTGTGTCCCCTTGTTGCTGTGTCCCCTTGTTGCTGTGTCCCTATGTTGCTGTGACCCCTTGCTGTTGTGTCCCCTTGTTGCTATGTCTCCTTGTTGCTGTGTCCCCTTATTGGTGTGTCCTCATGTTGCTGTGTCCCCTTGTTGCTGTGTCCCCTTGTTGCTGTGTCCCCTTGTTGCTGAGTCCCCTTGTTGTTGTGTCCCCTTGTTGATGTGTCCCCTTATTGCTGTGTCCCCTTCTTGCTGTGTTCCCTTCTTGCTGTGTTCCCTTCCTGTTGTGTCTCTTCGTCGTTGTGTCCCCTTGTTGCTGTGACCTCTTCTTAAAGTGTCCACTTGTCCTTTTTTCCCCTTGTTGCTATGTCCCCTTGTTGTTGTGTCCTCTTTTTGCTCTGTCCCCTTGTTGCTGTGTCCCTATGTTGCTGTGACCCCTTGCTGCTGTGTCCCCTTGTTGATGTGTCCCCTTGTTGTTTTCTCTCCTTGTGGTTGTGTCCCCTTGTTGCTGTGTCCTTGCGTTGCTGAGTCCCCTTGTTGCTGTGTCCCCTTGTTGCTGTGTCCCCTTGTTGATGTGTCCCCTTGTTGCTCTGTCTCCTTGTTGCTGTGTCCCCTTGTTACTGTGTCCCCTTGTTGCTGTGTCCCCTTGTCGTTGTGTCCCCTTGTTAATGTGACCTCTTGTTGCTGAGTCCACTTGTTTTTTTTTCCTTGTTGTTGTGTCCCCTTGTTGCTGTGTTCTCTTGTTGCTATGTCTCCTTGTTGTTGTGTCCCCTTGTTGCTGTGTCCTCTTGTTGACGTGTCCCCTTGCTGTTGTGTCCCCTTGTTGCTGTGTCCCCTTGCTGATGTGTCCCCTTGTTGCTCTGTCTCCTTGTTGCTGTGTCCCCTTGTTGCTGTGTCCCCTTGTTGCTGTGTCCTATTGTTTCTGTGTCCGCCTGTTGCTGTGTCCCCTTTTTGTTGTGTCCCCTTGTTGTTGTGTCCCCTTGTTGCTCTGTCCTCTTGTTTCTCTGTCCCCTCGTCATTGTGTCCCCTTGTTGCTGTGACCTCTTGTTGCCGTGTCTCCTTGTTGTTGTGTCCCCTTGTTGCTGTGTCCTCTTGTTGACGTGTCCCCTTGCTGTTTTGACCTCTTGTTTTTGTGTCCCCTTGTTTTTGTGTCCCCTTGTTTTTGTATCCTCTTGTTGTTGTGTCCCCTTGTTGTTGTCTCCCGATGTTGCTATGACCCCTTGTTGCTGTGTCCCCGTCGTGCTGTGTCCCCTTGTTGCTGTGTCCCTATGTTGTTGTGTCCTCTTGCTGCTGTATCCCCTTGTTGATGTGTCCCCTTGTTGCTGTGTCTCCTTGTTGCTGTGTCCCCTTGTTGCTGTGTCCTCATGTTGCTGTGTCCCCTTGTTGCTGTGTCCCCTTCTTGCTGTGTCCCATCTATGAAGCATTCTGTCCCTATCCACCTTGTCAATTCCTCTCAGTATTTTATATGTTGTTATCATATCTCCTAGCACTCCTGTCCTCCAGTGTCGTCAGGTCGATTTCCCTTAACCTCTCCTCGTACGACATACCCCTTAGCTCCAGGACTAGTCTTGTTGCAAACCTTGTGTGTGCGTGTCTGTGTGTATACTCACCTAATTGTGGTTGCAAGGGTCGAAACTCAGCTCCTGGGGTGGTGTGTACATGCAGGAATAGAGGTGCACATTCATATACGCACATAGGGAGGGATGTGAGTGCATACACTACCTGTTACACCATTACTAATACCAACTAGCCATAATGACCCCGTGTAATAGATAGACTTTAAAACCCATTATCAAATAATAATCCTTATGGAAGATAGTAACTTCAAATATATCGTTTTTATTATCTAATGTTATCGTCTCATTGGCTTCCAGATACCACTACAAGACAGAGGCCTTGGAAATAGTGAGGTGTAAGCGGCTTGTGTATAGATTTGGAAGGAAATCCACGTATTAGAAAAAAAATGAGATGGCTGTGTTTTGTTCCTCAGGAGCAATGAGGAAATTTATTCTGGCGATGGTGTGTGTATGTGTAGTCACCTAATTGTGGTTGCAGGAGTCGATTCACAGCTCCTGGCTCCGCCTCTTCACTGGTAGCGACTAGGACCACTCTCTCCCTGCTCCATGAGCTTTATCATACCTCTCCTTAAAGCTATGTATGGATCCTGCCTCCACTACATCACTCTCCAGATTATTCCACTTCCTGAAAACTCTGTAGCTGAAGAAAAACTTCCTAACATCCCTGTGTGGGCACCTACTTGGAGGAGCCCTAAGTCATGGTCTGTAGCACCATCCCTGCTCCTCTTCTATGAAAATGAATGTAGATCTACAACCCAGTATGATAACATGATCGTAGATATGTACGTTCATGGAGCAACTTACAATGTAAACACTGACTGATGTTGTAGTGGCCAGACTTAGTCTTGATTACAAGTACTGACTGATGTTGTAGTGGCCAGACTTAGTCTTGATTACAAGTACTGACTGATGTTGTAGTGGCCAGACTTAGTCTTGATTACAAGTACTGACTGATGTTGTAGTGGCCAGACTTAGTCTTGGTTACAACTACTGACTGATGTTGTAGTGGCCAGACTTAGTCTTGGTTACAACTACTGACTGATGTTGTAGTGGCCAGACTTAGTCTTGATTACAAGTACTGACTGATGTTGTAGTGGCCAGACTTAGTCTTGATTACAAGTACTGACTGATGTTGTAGTGGCCAGACTTAGTCTTGATTACAAGTACTGACTAATGTTGTAGAGGTCAGACTTAGTCTTGATTACAAGTACTGACTGATGTTGTAGTGGCCAGACTTAGTCTTGGTTACAACTACTGACTGATGTTGTAGTGGCCAGACTTAGTCTTGATTACAAGTACTGACTGATGTTGTAGTGGCCAGACTTAGTCTTGGTTACAACTACTGACTGATGTTGTAGTGGCCAGACTTAGTCTTGGTTACAACTACTGACTGATGTTGTAGTGGCCAGACTTAGTCTTGATTACAAGTACTGACTGATGTTGTAGTGGCCAGACTTAGTCTTGATTACAAGTACTGACTGATGTTGTAGTGGCCAGACTTAGTCTTGATTACAAGTACTGACTGATGTTGTAGTGGCCAGACTTAGTCTTGATTACAAGTACTGACTAATGTTGTAGAGGTCAGACTTAGTCTTGATTACAAGTACTGACTGATGTTGTAGTGGCCAGACTTAGTCTTGATTACAACTACTGACTGATGTTGTAGAGGCCAGACTTAGTCTTGGTTACAAGTACTGACTGATGTTGTAGTGGCCAGACTTAGTTTTGGTTACAAGTACTGACTGATGTTGTAGTGGCCAGACTTAGTCTTGATTACAAGTACTGACTGATGTTGTAGTGGCCAGACTTAGTTTTGGTTACAACTACTGACTGATGTTGTAGTAGCCAGACTTAGTTTTGGTTACAAACACTGACTGATGTTGTAGTGGCCAGACTTAGTTTTGGTTACAAGTACTGACTGATGTTTTAGTGGCCAGACTTAGTTTTGGTTACAACTACTGACTGATGTTGTAGTAGCCAGACTTAGTTTTGGTTACAAACACTGACTGATGTTGTAGTGGCCAGACTCAGTCTTTGTTACAAGTACTGACTGATGTTGTAGTGGTAAGACTTAGTTTTGGTTACAAGTACTGACTGATGTTGTAGTGGTAAGACTTAGTTTTGGTTACAAGTACTGACTGATAGTGTAGTGGCCAGACTCAGTCTTGGTTACAAGTACTTCTGACAGTCTTACAAATACACAAATGATGATCAGACCAGATGCAAAGTATGTAGCCAGGCCTTTGATCACTATCTTGTGTGGCCAGGCCTATGGTCACTATCTTGTGAGGTCAGGCCAATGGTCACTATCTTGTGTGGCCAGGCCTATGGACACTATCTTGTGTGGCCAGGCCTATAGTTACTATCTTGTGTGGCCAATGGTTACTATCTTGTGTGGCCAGACCTTTGGTCACTATCTTGTGTGGCCAAGCCTAGTGTCACTATCTTGTTTGGAAAGGCCTATGGTCACTATCTTGTGTGGCCAGGCCTATAGTCACTATCTTGTGTGGCCAGGCCTATGGTCATTTTCTTGTGTGGCCAGGCCTATGGACACTCATGTGGGCCCAGGCCTATGGTCTCTATTTTGTGTGGCCAGGCCTATGTCACTATTTTGTGTGGCCAGGCCTATGGTCACTATTTTGTGTGGCCAGGCCTATGGTCACTATCTTGTGTGGCCAGGCCTATGGTCACTATCTTGTGTGGCCTTGCCAATGGACACTATCTTGTGTGGCCAGGCCTATGGTTACTATCTTGTGTGGCCAATGGTTACCATCTTGTGTGTCAAGGCCTATGGTCACTATCTTTTGTGGCCAGGCTTATGATCACTATCTTGTGTGGTTAATGGTTACTATCTTGTGTGACCAGGCCTATGGTCATTATCTTGTGTGACCAGGCCTATGGTCACTATCTTGTTTAGCTAGGCCTATGGTCACTATCTTGTGTGGCTAGGCCTATGGTCACTATCTTGTGTGGCCAATGGTTACTATCTTGTGTGGCCAGGCCTATGGTCACTAGCTTGTGAGGCAAGGCCTATGGTCACTGTCTTGTGTGGCCAGGCCAATGGTTACTATCTTGTGTGGCCAATGGTTACTATCTTGTGTGGCCAGACCTTTGGTCACTATCTTGTGTGGCCAGGCCTAGTGTCACTATCTTGTGTGGCAAGGCCTATGGTCACTATCTTGTGTGGCCAGGCCTATAGTCACTATCTTGTGTGGCCACGCCTATGGTCATTTTCTTGTGTGGCCAGGCCTATGGACACTCATGTGGGCCCGAGCCTATTGTCACTATTTTGTGTGGCCAGGCCTATGTCACTATTTTGAGTGGCCAGGCCTATGGTCACTATTTTGTGTGGCCAGGCCTATGGTCACTATCTTGTGTGGCCAGGCCTATGGTCACTATCTTGTGTGGCCTTGCCAATGGACACTATCTTGTGTGGCCAGGCCTATGGTTGCTATCTTGTGTGGCCAATGGTTACCATCTTGTGTGTCCAGGCCTATGGTCACTATCTTTTGTGGCGAGGTTTATGATCACTATCTTGTGTGGTTAATGGTTACTATCATGTGTGACCAGGCCTATGGTCACTATCTTGTGTGGCCAGGCCTATGGTCACTATCTTGTTTAGAAAGGCCTATGGTCACTATCTTGTGTGACTAGGCCTATGGTCACTATCTTGTGTGCCAATGGTTACTACCAAGTGTGGCCAGGCCTATGGTCACTCTCTTGTGTGGCCAGGCTTATGGTAACTATCTTGTGTGGCTAGGCCTATGATCACTATCTTGTGTGGCCAGGCCTATGGTCACTATCTTTTATGGCCAGGCCTATTGTCACTCTCTTGTGTGGCGAGAGCTAGGGTCACTATCTTTTGTGGCCAGGCCTATGATCACTATCTTGTGAGGTCAGGCCTATGGTCACCCTCTTTTGTGGCCAGGCCTATGGTCACTATCTTGTTTGGTCAGGCCTATAGTCACTAGCTTGTGTGGCCAGGCCTATGATCACTCTCTTGTTTAGCCAATGATTACTACCTTGGGTGTCCAGGCTTATGGTCACCAGCTTGTGTGGCCAGGCTTATGGTCACTATCTTGTGTGGCCAGGCCTATGATCACTATCTTGTGTGGCCAATGATTACTATCTTGGGTGGCCAAGCCTATGGTCTCTACCTTGTGTGGCCAGGCCTATGGTCAATATCTTGTGTTGGCAATGGTTATACTATCTTGTGTGGCAAGGCCTATGGTCACTATCTTGTGTGGCCAGGCCTATGGTCACTATCTTGTTTGGCCAGGCCTATGTTCACTATCTTATGTGTCCAGGCCTATGGTCACTATCTTGTGTGGTCAGGCCTATGTTCACTATCTTGTGTGGCCAGGCCTCTTGTCACTATCTTGTGTGGCAATGCCTATGGTCACTATCTTGTGTGGCCAGGCCTATGGTCACTTTCTTGAGTAACCAGACCTATGGTCACTATCTTGTGTGCCCAGGCCTATGGTCACTAGCTTGTGTAGCCAGGCCTAGGTTCACTATCTTGTGTGGCCAGGCCTATGATCACTATCTTGTGTGGCCAGGCGTGTGGTCACTATCTTGTGTGGCCAGGCCTATGGTCACTATCTTGTGTGGCCAGGCCTATGGTCACTATCTTGTGTGGCTAGGCCTATGGTCACTATCTTCTTTGGCCAGGCCTATGGTCACTATAATGTGTGGCCAGGCCTTTGGTCACTATCTTGCGTGGCCATGCCTATTGTCACTATTTTGTTTGGCCAGGCCTATGGTCACTATCTTGTGTGGCCAGGCCTATGGTCACTATCTTGTGTGGCCAGGCCTATAGTCATTTTCTTGTGTGGCCAGGCCTATGGACACTATCATGTGTGGCGAGGCCTATGGTCACTATTTTGTGCGGCCAGGCCTATAGTCACTATCATGTGTAGCAAGGCCTATGGTCACTATCTTGTCTGGCCAGACCTATGGACACTATCTTGTCGGGCCAGGCCAAGGGTTACTGTCTTGTGTGGCCAATGGTTGCTATCTTGTGTGCCCAGGCCTATTGTCACTATCTTTTCTGGTCATTCCTATGATCACTATCTTGTGTGGTTAATGGTTACTATTTTGTGTAACCAGGCCTATGGTCACTATCTTGTGTGGCCAGGCCTATGGTCACTATTTTGTGTGGCTAATGGTTTTTATCTTGTGTGGCCAGGCTTATGGTACCTATCTTGTGTGGCTAGGCCTATGATCACTATCTTGTGTGGCCAATTTGTACTATCTTCTGTGGCCAGGCCTTTGGTCACTATCATGTGTGGCCAGGCCAATGATAACTATCTATTGTGGCCAAGTTTATGGTCACTATCTTGTTTTGCTAGGCCTATGGTCACTATCTTTTGTGGCCAGGCTTATTGTCACTATCTTGTGTGGCAAGGCCTATGGTCACTATCTTGTGTGGCCAGGCCTATAGTCACTTTCTTGAGTAACCACACCTATTGTCACTATCTTGTGTGCCCAGGCCTATGGTCACTAGCTTGTGTAGCCAGGCCTAGGTTCACTATCTTGTGTGGCTAGGCCTATGATCACTATCTTGTGTGGCCAGGCGTGTGGTCACTATCTTGTGTGGCCAGGCCTACGGTCACTATCTTGTGTGGCCAGGCCTATGGTCACTATCTTGTGTGGCTAGGCCTATGGTCACTATCTTCTTTGGCCAGGCCTATGGTCACTATCATGTGTGGCCAGGCCTTTGATCACTATCTTGCGTATCCAGGCCTATTGTCACTATCTTGTGTGTCCAGGCCTATGGTCACTGTCATGTGTGGCCAGGCCTATGGTCATTTTCTTGTGTGGCCAGGCCTATGGACACTATCATGTGTGGCGAGGCCTATGGTCACTATTTTGTGCGGCCAGGCCTATAGTCACTATCAGGAATATGGTCACTATCTTAAGTGGCCAGACCAATGGTCACTAGCTTGTGTGGCCAGGCCTATGGTCACTATCTTGTGTGGCCAGTCCTATGGTCACTATCTTATGTGGCCAGGCCTATGGTCACTTTCTTGTGTAGCCAGGCCTATGGTCACTATCTTGTGTGGCCAGGCCTATGGTCACTAGCTTGTGTGGCCAGACCTATGGTTACTTTCTCGTGTGGCCAGTCCTATGGTCACTAGCTTGTGTGGCCAAGCCTATGGTTTACTCATTGTATACTATCTACAATAATTCTATCTTGTGTGGCCAGGCCTATGGTCACTAGCTTGTGTGGCCAGACCTATGGTTACTTTCTCGTGTGGCCAGTCCTATGGTCACTAGCTTGTGTGGCCAAGCCTATGGTTTACTCATTGTATACTATCTACAATAATTCTTACAATCTAGTTTTAAGTTAATTTTAAGTCTGCCCAAAATGCCCTGCATACTAGGGGCTTTTGGCATGTACACCTCATGTAATCTAAATAACCAAATGTAATTCTTTGTATCATGTCCAAATAAAAATTATTATTATTATTATTATTATTATTATTATTATTATTATTATGTGTAGCCAAGCCTATGGACACTATCTTGTCGGGCCAGGCCAAGGGTTACTGTCTTGTGTGGCCAATGGTTACTATCTTGTGTCTACCTGGAGTCTACCTGGAGAGAATTCCAGGGGTCAACGCCCCCGCGGCCCGGTCCGTGACCAGGCCTCTTGTTGGACCAGAGCCTGATCAACCAGGCTGTTACTGCTGGCCGCACGCAGTCCAACGTACGAACCACAGCCCGGCTGATCAGGTACCGACTTGAGGTGCCTGTCCAGTGCCTGCTTGAAGACAGCCAGGGGCTTGTTGGTAATCCCCCTGATGTATGCTGGGAGGCAGTTGAACAATCTTGGGCCCCTCACACTTATTGTGTTGTCCCTCAACGTGCTAGTGGCACCCTGCTCTTCATTGGGGAATGTTACATCGCCTGCCGAGTCTTTTGCTTTCGTAGGGAGTGATTTTTGTGTGCAAGTTTGGTACTAAGCCCTCGAGAATTTTCCATGTGTATATAATAATGTATCTCTCCCGCCTGCGTTCTAGAGAGTACAGGTTTAGGAACTTCAAGCGTTCCCAGTAGTTGAGGTGGTTTATCGCACTTATGCGTGCGTGAAGGTTCTCTGCACATTTTCAAGGTCAGCAATTTCACCCGCCTTGAAAGGTGCAGTTAGTGTGCAGCAATATTCCAGCCTAGATAGAACAAGCGATCTGTAAAGTGTCAACATGGGCTTGGCATCCCTGGTTTTGAAGGTTCTCATTATCCATCCTGTCATTTTTCGAGCAGATGCAATTGCTACATTGTTATGGTCCTTGAAGGTGAGATCCTCTGACATGAACACTCCCAGGTCTTTGACATTAGTTTTCGCTCTATTGTGTGGTTGGAATTAGTTTTGTACTCCGATGAGATTTTAATTTCTTCACGTTTTCCGTATCTGAGTAATTGAAATTTCTCATCATTGAACTTCATATTGTTTTCTGCAGCCCATTTAAAGATTTGGTTTATGTCTGCTTGGAGTCTTGCAGTGTCTTCAACGGTGGACACTGTCATACAGATTCGGGTGTCATCTGCAAAGGAAGACACAGCACTGTGGCTTATATCCCTGTCAATGTCTGATATGAGGATGAGGAATAGGATGGGAGCAAGTACTGTGCCTTGTGGAACAGAGCTTTTCACAGTAGCTGCCTCAGACTTTACTCTGTTGACTACTACTCTTTGTGTTCTATGTGTTAGGAAATTATAAATCCATCTACCAACTTTTCCTGTTATTCCTTTATCACGCATTTTGTGTGCTATTACACCATGGTCACACTTGTCAAAGGCTTTTGCAAAATCTGTGTATATAACATCTGCATTCTGTTTATCTTCTAGAGCATCCAGGACCTTGTCGTAGTGGTCCAGTAGTTGGGACAGACAGGAGCGGCCTGCTCTAAACCCATGCTGTCCTGGGTTGTGCAATTGATGGGTATCAAGATGGGTGGCGATCTTGCTTCTTAGAACCCTTTCAAAGATTTTTATGATATGGGACGTTAGCGCAATTGGTCTGTAGTTCTTTGCTATTGCTTTACTGCCCCCTTTGTGGAGCGGGGCTATGTCTGTTGTTTTTAGTAGCTGCGGGACGATCCCAGTGTCCATGCTCCCTCTCCATAGGATGTTAAAAGCATGTGATAGGGGCTTCTTGCAGTTCTTGATGAACACGGAGTTCCATGAGTCTGGGCCTGGAGCGGAGTGCATGGGCATGTCATTTATTGCCTTTTCAAAGTCATTTGGCGTAGTGATGATGTCAGAAAGGCATGCGTCTGTCAAGTTCTGTGGCACTCTCATGAAAAAATCATTTAGGTTTTCGATTTTCAGTCTGGTTAGTGGCTCGCTAAAGACTGAGTCATACTGGGATTTAAGTAACTCACTCATTTCCTTGCTGTCATCTGTGTAGGACCCATCCGGTTTAAGTAGGGGCCCAATACTGGTTGTTGTTCTCGACTTTGATTTTGCATAGGAAAAGAAATACTTAGGGTTTCTTTCAATTTCATTTATGGCTCTTAGTTCTTCCCGTGTCTCTTGATTCCTATAAGATTCCTTTAGTTTTAATTCGATGTTTGCTATTTCTCTGACTAGTGTCTCCCTACGTATTTCAGAGATATTGGCCTCCTGTAGCCGCTCCGTTATTCTGTGCCTTCGCCCAGAACTATTGTCACTATCTTTTCTGGCCATTCCTATGATCACTATCTTGTGTGGTTAATGGTTACTATTTTGAGTAACCAGGCCTATGGTCACTATCTTGTGTGGCCAAGCCTATGGTCACTATCTTGTGTGTGGCTAATGGTTTTTATCTTGTGTGGCCAGGCCTATGGTAACTATCTTGTGTGGCCAGGCTTATGGTAACTATCTTGTGTGGCTAGGCCTATGATCACTATCTTGTGTGGCCAATTTTTACTATCTTGTGTGGCCAGGCCTATGGTCACTATCTTGTGTGGCCAGGCCTATGATAACTATCTTTTGTGGCCAAGCCTATGGTCACTATCTTGTGTTGCTAGGCCTATGGTCACTATCTCTTGTGGCCAGGCCTATTGTCGCTCTCTTGTGTGGCCAGGCTAATGGTTACTGTCTTGTGTGCCCAGGCCTATGGTCACCATCTTTTGTGGCCAGGCCTATGATCACTATCTTGTGTGGTTAATGGTTACTATTTTGTCTAACTAGGCCTATGGTCACTATCTTGTGTGGCTAGGAATATGGTCACTATCTTGTGTGGCTAATGGTTACCATCTTTTGTGGCCAGGCCTATGATCACTATCTTGTGTGGTTAATGGTTACTATTTTGTGTAACTAGGCCTATGGTCACTATCTTGTGTGGCTAGGAATATGGTCACTATCTTGTGTGGCTAATGGTTACTATCTTGTGTGGCCTGGTCTATGATCACTATCTTGTGTTGCCAATGATTACTAACTTGGGTGGATAGGCCTATGGCCACTATCTTGTGTGGCCAGGCCTATGGTCACTATCTTGTGTAGCCAGGCATATGGTCACTATCTTGTGTGGCCAGGCCTATGGTTACTATCTTGTGTGGCCAGGCCTATGGTCACTATCTTGTGTGGCCAGGCATATGGTCACTATCTTGTGTGGCCAGGCCTATGCTCACTATCTTGTAGGGCCAGGCCTATTGTCACTATCTTGTGTGGCCAGGCCTATGGTCACTATCTTGTGTGGTCAGGCCTATGGTCACTTTCTTGTGTAGCCAGGCCTATGGTCACTATCTTGTGTGGCCAGGCCTATGGTCACTATTTTGTGTGGCCAGGCCTATGGTTAGTATCTTGTGTGGCCAGGAATATGGTCACTATCTTAAGTGGCCAGACCAATGGTCACTAGCTTGTGTGGCCAGGCCTATGGTCACTATCTTGTGTGGCCAGTCCTATGGTCACTATCTTATGTGGCCAGGCCTATGGTCACTTTCTTGTGTAGCTAGGCCTATGGTCACTATCTTGTGTGGCCAGGCCTATGGTCACTAGCTTGTGTGGCCAGACCTATGGTTACTTTCTCGTGTGGCCAGTCCTATGGTCACTAGCTTGTGTGGCCAAGCCTATGGTAACTATCTTGTGTGGCCATGTCTATGGTCACTATCTTGTGTGGCCAGGCCTATAGCCCCTGTCTTGTGTTGCCAGGCCTATGGTCACTATCTTGTGTAGCCAGGCCTATGGTCACTATCTTGTGTGGCCAGGCCTATGGTCACTATCTTGTGTGGCCAGGCCTATAGCTACTATCCTGTGTGGCCAGGCCTATTGTCACTATATTGTGTGGCCAGGCCAATGGTCACTTTCTTGTGTAGCCAGGCCTATGATCACTATCTTGTGTGGCCAGGCCTATATTCACTATCTTGTGTGGCCAGGCTTATGGTCACTATCTTGTGTGGCCAGGCCTATGGTCACTATCTTGTGTGGCCAGGCTTATGGTCACTATCTTATGTGGCCAGGCCTATGGTCACTAGCTTCTGTGGCCATGCCTAAGGTCACTAGCTTGTGTGGCCAGGCCTATGGTCACTAGCTTGTGTGGCCAGGCCTATGGTTACTATCTTGTGTGGCTAGGCCTATGGTCACTAGCTTGTGTGGCCAGGCCTATGGTCACTATCTTGAACACTATGGGCTTAATTATCCACTTATTGAGCAATATAATGGCAGTATAATAACCTATGTAATGTGTCAAGATATCTTATTAATGAAACAAGATACCAGATGTATTAACCAAATATCTTAAATTTGCTTGTAACAGATAAGTGAACTGCAGATATTAATTAAAACATGCTCCTTTTAACCCTTTTGGGGCCTAGTTCCTAGGCCTATTGTGTGTCCCTATGTTTTTGATCTACCATCCACAGGATGGATATGTAGTCACTGGCAGCTGAACAAAATGACTCAACTTTTTTTGTTTGTTTACCAATTGCGCTCATTTTTGGTGTACTATTAGAAGCTTATATAGAATGAGCTGTGACGAAGTTTCAATAAAATCGGCCAAAAAGCAAATGAACCACGCAAGATTTACTGAAAATTCCTAAAAATTCCACTTAGGAGAGATCTAGGCCGAAGTGGTAGTTGGGAAAGTTGTTTTGATACTTCCTGCTGATAGAACATTTCTAAGTCCATCGTGCAGCGCGTACCAATTCTGTAATAAAGCTTATGTTCATTCTAAAAAAAATACAGTTTGTAGGTTGCTTGACATTTAGCAAAATATCGGACTTTTAGCCCCACACAAATCTGAAAATATTTGGGATACTTCAAAAATGTACGCGCTGCCTTGTAAAGCAGTCATTCTTCTATGTTTATTGTGAAAATAACGTCACAAAGGTAAATAACTTACTTCCCAGATAATGGCCGAAGCGCGCGGCAGCCCGAGTACTCAGAAAAAAAAAAAAAACCGAAAAAATACTTGTTTTTTCCACTGTTTTCAACATCTATGAGTGTCTACTACAGTTTACCATCACCAGGTCCGTTTTCTCTCATAATAGCGATGTGTGAATGAGAAAACGACCCTTATGGTCGGTGGTGACCCTGGCTATACCGTCATATTATGCCACATAATATTTATTCTGGTGAGTTTTTCATGTTTATATGCTATTAATATGTAGCCTTATGTGATAATAGATCAATTGTAGTAGGTAAATAAACATTATTATTGATAATAGCGTAAGAAAAGAACAATTTGTTGGCTGGGGTGTCTTGGCCGCCACATCGTAATTTATGGCCTGTCAGCACTTCTTATCCGAGAAGGACAGAAAAGGCTTCTGATTAGTTCTCAGGCCATATTAGCCCCGCCCACTCTTCTATGATCTCAAATAGTGAATTTGTATTATGTTAGAGAGAAAAATATAAGAAATTGACAGAAAAAAACGGAAAAAATTGCCGCGTCAGCGCCATCTTATGACAGGCGCCGTCACCACACGTTATAAATTACTATAACTCCTTGTAGAAACATCGTATAATGATGAGAATTATACGAAGATGTTGCCAGAAAGATCAGCTATTTTGTGGTAAGAAAAACTCATTTATCGTATTTTTTCGATTTTTTTTTCTCAGCGCGCACACAATGCCATGGGCCCCTTACACCTGCTGTCAGTGTTCACCTAGTAGTAAGTAGGTACCTGGGTGTTAGTCACCTTACACCTGCTGTCAGTGTTCACCTAGCAGTAAGTAGGTACCTGGGTGTTAGTCACCTTACACCTGCTGTCAGTGTTCACCTAGTAGTAAGTAGGTACCTGGGTGTTAGTCACCTTACACCTGCTGTCAGTGTTCACCTAGCAGTAAGTAGGTACCTGGGTGTTAGTCACCTTACACCTGCCCTCAGTGTTCACCTAGCAGTAAGTAGGTACCTGGGTGTTAGTCACCTTACACCTGCTGTCACTGTTCACCTAGCAGTAAGTAGGTATCTGGGCTGTTAGTCACCTTACACCTGTTGTCACTGTTCACCTAGTAGTAAGTAGGTACCTGGGTGTTAGTCACCTTACACCTGCTGTCAGTGTTCACCTAGCAGTAAGTAGGTACCTGGGTGTTAGTCACCTTACACCTGCTGTCAGTGTTCACCTAGCAGTAAGTAGGTACCTGGGTGTTAGTCACCTTACACCTGCCCTCAGTGTTCACCTAGCAGAAAGTAGGTACCTGGGTGTTAGTCACCTTACATTTCAGTGTTCACCTAGCAGTAAGGGTTCCTGGGTGTTGTCACCCACCTGCTGTCAGTGTTCACCTGGGGTAAGGGTACCTGGGTGTTAGTCACCTTACCCTGCCCTCAGTGTTCCCCTGCAGTAAGTAGGACCTGGGTTTAGTCACCCACCGGTCACTTTTCCCCTAGCAGAAAGGGGTCCCTGGGCTTTTAGTCCCACACCTTTTCAGTGTTCACCTAGTAAAGTATACCGGGGTGTTAGTCACCTTACACCTCTGTCAGTGTTCACCTGGCAGTAAGTGGTCCGGGGTGTTAGTCACCTTACACCTGCTGTCAGTGTTCCTAGGGGGTAAGTAGGACCTGGGTGTTCCCCCTTCACCCCCTCAGTGTTCCCCTACAGTAAGTTTTTCCGGGGGTTAAAAATTCACCTTACACCTGTTCAGTGTTCACCTAGGGGGAAGGGCCGGGGTGTTGTTTTTCACCCGGCCCTGTTTTCCCCTGAGTAAGTAGGTCCTGGGTTTAGCCCCTTTTCCAACTGTCACTGTTCCCTGCAGAAGAGGACCCTGGGCTTTAGTCACCTTCCCTGTTGTCAGTGTTCACCTAGTTAAAAGAGGTCCGGGTGTTAGCCCCTTCACCTGCTGTCAGTGTTCACCTAGCAGTAAGTAGGTACCTGGGTGTTGAACCCCCTGCTGTCGTTTCACCTGCAGTAAGGGTTTTCCCTGGGTGTTAGTCCCCTTACCCCTGCTGTCAGTGTTCACCTGCAGAAAGTAGGCCTGGGTGTTTAGTCCCTTTTTACACCTGTCCTCAGTTTTCCCCCTGGAAGTAGGCCCCTAGTGTCAGTCACCATCACCTGCTGTCAGGGGGTCTTACCAAAGCAGTAAGTAGGTACCTGGGTGTTAGGTGACTGGCGGGTGGAATCCTGGGAAAAAATTAACCTAATTTGGGGGAAATGCTCTAAAAAACCATTGTTTTTATATAGTATGGCATTGGTGCCCTTAGGTCTTATAAGTTTACCATGTAGATATAAACATTATTTATTATTATTGGTGTTGTGTCTTTTCTCAATAAAGATACCCAGGTTTTACATTTTCTTATTCATAAAAAGAACCCAGGTGTTTTTTGTCTTATTCATCAATAAAGATATCCAGGTGTTGTACATGTGTCTTATTCATCAATAAAGACACCCAGGTTTAAATGTGTCTTATTCATCAATAAAGACACCCGGGTCTTGAACATTTCTTTTCCCCATAAAAAAGACAACAGGTGTTGTAATGTGTTTTATTCATTAATAAAGCCCCCCTGTTTACTTTGTTTTTATTCATAAAAAAGACCCCTGGTGTTGTAATGGTATTATTTCAAAAAGACAAACAGGTGTTGTACATGTGTCTTTCATAAAAAAACACCCGGTGTTGTACATGTGTCTTATTGATCAAAAAGACAACCGGTGTTGTGTGTCTTATTGATCAAAAAAGAACCCCATGTTTACATGTGTCTTATTCATTAATAAAAAACCGCATGTTTACATGTGTCTTATTCATCAATAAAGCCCCCCAGGTTTGGGGTACGTGTCTTATTGATCAAAAAAGACAACCGGGTTTTTTAAAATGTGTCTTATTGATCAATAAAGACACCCGGTTTTAAATGTTTTTTATTATTAATAAAGACACCCAGGGGGCATGTGTCTTTTCATCAATAAAGACCCCTAGGTGTTGTACATGTGTCTTGTTCATCAATAAAGACACCGGGTGTTTCATGTGTCTTTTCATCTAAAGCCCCCGGTGGTTACATGTGTCTTATTCATCAATAAAGAACGCAGGTGTTGTACATGTGCTTTTCATCAAAAAGACCCCCGGTTTTTTAATTTGTGCCTTTTTTTTTCCTGCCCCCAAAAAAACTACAAAACACATAAGCCCTCAATATATTACAAAAGGGATACCCGGTATCCCCCGGCTGGGGCAGGTCTTATACCGGGGGCCCTGAGGGTTTAGCGCCCCAAGGCGTATATGGGGGTTTATATTAAGGGGGGGGGTTTTTTTTCTCGGTCAATTCATATTTTTGTATTGTGGTTTTTGATCCAAGGGTTTGGAGCTGTTCTGTCTTCCCTTTGGGATCAGACTTGTGCCGAAGTGCGTTTTGTTGTATAGATTTTCTAAGTCCCTAGACGGGGTCCCCTGGAGGGGTCCCAGATGGGCCCCCCTGAACTGGGCCCCCTGGACGGGGGCCCTGGACGGGATTCACTGGACTGGGACCCCTGGACGGAGTCCGATGGGGTCCCAGCGTGGGCCCCGGGACGTGAGTCCCTTAAATGGAAGTCGGTGGTATTCAATTTTATCCTTTTCAACTGCACTTGAAAAGATTTTCCCCAATATAACTTTAAAAAACTAAAAGATTTATTTTAAATATACCTTATACCCGGGGGCGTTGACCCGGAATTCTCTCCAGGTAGACCCCAGGTAGATACCTTATAATTTACCTTAAACACCTTATGATTCACTATAAAAATCAACTTATAATTCACCTTATCCCTTTATAACCCCTTATTCCCCTTTAAATTTTTCCCCCCTAAAACCCTTTTACCAGGTTGCTGCCCTTTAAAGAAGGACCCCAAGGCCGAGGATTACCAGTCACGGGAAAAAGAACGAACTCATCAAAAGATTGCAGGCAGCTCGAAAAGGGGGGTACGTTAGCGCCCGTTTTGTATGGTATACAATGCTTTTTTTCAAAAATGATGGAAGGGGGACGAAAAATTTAATAGCACAGAAAAGGCCTTTATAATACACGTTTTTATTTTTTCGATGCAGTTTTTTAACATTGGTTTTTTCCCACTGACGCAGGAAAAAAAGAAGAAGAAACAGTCATCATCACTACTTCATCACTTTTTTTCCGAGGGCAGATACTAAATAGAGGGCTTAATAAGAGAGCCAACTGATGTATATACAACCCCGTTCCCCGGGTTGGGTTTTCAGCGTTTCAGTTATCCATTTACAGGGCCCAAAAAAAACCCTTAATTTTGTTAGTAATGGCCCCAAAGCACGCAAGTAGCGATACTGGTAAGCTTTGAAGATAGTTTCTGCACTCTCCTGACCCTATTAACCCTTTCGGGGTCGAGCCCCATTTTTTAACCCCTCTCGGGTCGAAACATTTTCGGAAAAAAAAAAATTTCTTATGAAATGATAGAGTTTTTTTTCTGATCATAAGCCACCAAAGTATAAATTTTGGTAAAAAACTAAGGGAAATTTTGTTGAAAGTTAGCGGTATAAGATTTTACGCATCAGTGATTTGCCCACTTTGACCCCTTTTTTTTCCCAAATTTTCCCCAATGTCTCAGTTACGAAAACAAGTATTATTGTAAAATTTCCATTTGTTCTATCGATTGAGACAAGAAACCCCCAAATTTTCCCCGATTTAACTAAAGAAAAGGGGCAGAAATTCAATATTCCCAAATTTACACAAATTTCAAAAAATCCCAAATTTCAAAATAGGGTCCAGAATAAACAAGACAGACATTCCTGGCACTAAAATAACATTTTATCTGTTCATTAGTATGTCTCCAGGCTCCTATTGCATTACTTTTCCTTTCCATTTTGAATTTTTATTCTCAAAAAAAAATTAAGATTTTCTTTATGTATACTACTGCATCATTGAAAAAACGGTATAAATAATATCAGTACTTGTGGAAGAAATTAGACTCCCCAGTTGATGTGTTTTGGGGCGCATGGCGTGATTTGTTTACTTTTTAACATAGGAAAAAATCAACATTTTCCCCTTTTTAAAGTTTCAAGGTACTTGTCATCGTGAAACCAGTCAAAATTATCTCTATTTCTGTAATATCATCCATTCTATCAAATGAGACTAAAAAAAGAGAATACAAGCATAAATATCATAGAAAAAAACTGCAAAGTCTCTGTTTTAAACCAAAAACACGGTCAAGTTTTTTCCCCATTATGCACGGTGGTGCAGGATTTTTTATACTCGACACTGACCGCACAGACCCATTCTCTCACATCTAGGCCACCAGCCTGTTTCTACATGATTTGAGGCGTTTGAATTTTTGGCGTTAGTCGCAAAAGCCCTTGCGTAACCCTACTAGAGCAAAAAACCCTGAAAGGGTTAATATGTCCCCCTTTTGTTAGTAACGAAAATGTAATCCTAATACAGTAGTTTCCCCCGTATCCCCGGGGATACATTCCAAGACCTGCCGTGGGTACCCAAAAACCCTGGATATAGCAAACCTTATACAGTGGTACCCCGGGTTTCATCAATAATTCGTTCCAGAAGGCTGTTTGAGTGCCTTGAAGAATTTGTTCCCAAAAGGGCGAATTTAAAAATATTTTTTTATTTTTTTAAAAAAAATAGGAATGTACAAAAAAAACAAGGGCAGACCCCCCCACCGTAACACCCAACCACAGCCCCCCTACATGAAATAAAAACACCCAACGATGCACACATAACGTGTACAAATGTACAAATAAAGGAAAAAAAAACAATAGACAAAAAATACAATAGAACATTACAGTGGGCCCTCGGTTAACGAATACCGAAAACGTGCAATTATGTAAGTATAATTTTGTAAATTTTTTTGGAAGTGTAGTTTTGGGGGTCGAAATAGACTAACCTACGTGAAATTTTTTTTTTAGGAGTAAATTCTTTGGGGAAAGGCCGGCAGACTTCAGGGGTGAAATTTTAAAAAACGGGGTCCACGTTTTTAATTACTGACATTACCCTCCCACCTTCCACACACCAAAAGTCAAAAAAATAATTTTGCAACATATGAAAGTTATTAATTTAAGACTATTTCACCCCTTCAACCCCCCCATTACAGTACAGTAAATAACTATAACTTAAGACAGGTCATTATATAACTTTAATAGAATACTTGTACTGATAGTACTCCCAGTACATTAGACTCGATCACATTGGGTACAATGAACACAATGATCACAATGATAATCAACCCCAAAATTCAACAGCAATCACCCTAATCCGTGAAAACTATATATTTATCAAATAAAATAAAAAAAAGTATATACAGTACGAAAGTCATTAAGCCCAACCCAATGAGGCATCACCCAATTATGATGATTGAACCAATTTAAAAAAAATATATCACACAATATACAAGATGCAATCACTACACTGAAGAGTTAACAAATGACTCGATAAGCATAAATATGGACTTTATATACATTAAGAAAAATGAACATTCTCAATATAATCAACACACCATAAGTATACCACAGAGTTATATCATCAGTGACTACTACGTACCCACGGATACAATCGTAGGTTCATAAAACATTTATCCTACAAACCCCATGCTATTTAAAAAACCCCTCCTATATACAGGACAGTAAGAAACTATGAATTTGCAAAGAACATGAGGTTGACGTTTGCTTTATCATTACAGGACAGTCGTTAATCACAACCTAATACAAGATATTATTCAACTTTGTCTGAAAACGTATCGCCCTACCATATGACCCCAAGAAATCGTAATGACACGATGCAAACAAACCATACCACGGGTGGGGTTCGAACCCGTGGTCAGAGAGTCCAAAACTCTAGACCGTCGCATAAGCTTACGCGACGGTCTGGAGTTTGAGATCCTCTGACCTGGTTCGAACCCCACCCGTGTATGGTTTATCCTACCATATATTAAGCAAGCATAAATAAAGTAATTATGATCATTTAACCAAATTATACAAAATTATAACACACCGTACACAAGATGCAAACACAACATCTGTGTGATGTGCAAATGACTTATATAAACACAAAAACGGTATCTGGAACATTAATAAACTATGAACAAACCCAATAAGAATAATACAACATAATTCTACTGCCGTGATATATCAACAAATGAACATTTTTTTTTTTTTTTTTTTCAAATTTTGTTATTTATAGACAGAGATATACATATGAAACATAGATAAGCCCCTATTTCCTCTCCCTGAACACCCCCACCCGAAACCCCTTAGTCCATCCCAAAACAGCCATAAACAGTGACCCCCATCCCAGAAAACAAAACCCCTTCCCGTTCACTAAACATTCACAGACACATGCAGACCTATCCAAGAACACACAACTGACCCAGAACCCTAACCTTACCACCAACCTTTTTACGGGGATCTACCAAGACTCTGCAACCAAAACATGGACATATCCATGTAACCTACAGGAAAAGCCCTGAGCCATGTTGCCCATACAAAACCTGTTTTCTACAACGCATTCTGTAAAACCTCGCGGCTAACGCTCTAACCCGAACCCAACCCGTTTCTTCACATAAACACCACGACACAGCAACGAAATCCACCCCAAGATACGTGATTGCCCATCTCACCTCATCCGGAGACCTGTCAAATCTAAACTAAAAACCCTCCACAAGGACACGCCTCCCCCATCCCCGAATTACCCTGCTGAACCATTCCCTCACTACCCCAACCTCCACAAAAATACACCGAATGGAAAGCTGTTTCTAACATCCTGCAATAAAAACAGGTCCCATCCCGTGCCAGACCCATAGAAAAAGCTGTGCCTTAGATGCAAAATTCCATGTAGGAATCGGAACCCTATCTCCCTATCCCTACATTGGAAAAACCGACAAACCGTGCACCGTACTGACCCTTCCCTCCTACCTCATCCAAAAAACCCACCTTCACCTTCCATGGCTCTCGCACCTTTAAGAGGAATCTTAACATCACCTCCCCAACCAAAACATCCTTACTCTTCCACCACCGCCAAATTTCCTGCATGACTCTCCCTACCGTCTTACCCCTCCCCCCTAAATTTAGATTAGTCCGTTTCAGACCCCCAAAAATACACTTACAAAAGTAATTACAAAAATACACTTACATAATTGTTCGAGTTGGGAGCTTCATGAAATCCGTGTACCACTGTATATTTAACTCATTTTCGTTTACATACATACCTATTATAAAATTTAATTGATAAATTACGCACAGCAGCAGTAACAGCCTGGTTGATCAGACCCTGATTCACCACGAGGCCTGGTCTCAGCTCAAACCGCAGAGGCGTTGACCCGAAACCCTCTCCAGATAAACCAAACACTGATTGGAAGCACTTCACGGCTTTTCATAGGCTTTGAAAAACTGCCACCATCACTACTTTTGTGCTTTGGGGTCATTATTAAGAATAAAGGGCTGTTTTCAGGTCACAGATTAATAACTGAAACGTGGAAACCGAATCTGTGGATACGGGGTTCTCTGTGTACACTTTAGTTTTCTTTTTATCATAGTTGTTGTATTTATAATTTGACGTGCAGTGCTTGGGAATTTAAAAAAAAAAGTGCTTATGGTTGATAAAATTCCAAATTACAGTGGACCCCAGTATCGTAATTAATCCGTTCCAGGAGCTAGTATTTAACACAAAGTTTACGAAGTCGAACCATTATTTCCCATAAGAAATAATGTAAATACTACAATTAATCCGTTCCACAAAAAATATTCACCTACTAAATTAAAAAAAAAATATATATACATTTACTTACCTTTATTGAAGAGTTGCAGGCATCTGGAAGGTAGAGTTGCTGAAAGGGGGAGGGAGTTAGTGGTTGGAAGGGAATCCCCTCCAAAAGGACTTCAGGTAACAAGTCCCTCTCTGGGGTTACTTCCCTTCTTGGTCTTTTAATGCCACTAGGACCAGCTTGAGAGTCACCAGACCCCTGCCTGGTGAAGTAACTGCTTAGAGTCCTCTGTTTCTGGCGACCCTTCAACACTTTCCTGAAGTGCGACATGGCTCTGTCACTGAAGTGGCTGCACAGAAGGCTCATTTCAGCTTGCTCAGGGTGGTGTCTTTCAACAAATGTCTGCAACTCATTCCACTTTGTACACATCTCCTTAAGCACTGAAGAGGGCACCTCCTTCTGTCTCTCACCCTCCTCCTTTGAAGCAATAACCTCAGCTGTGGTCTGTTGCTGTTCCAAATGAAGCTCTTGCAGCTCTTCAGTTGTTAGCTCTACCCTGTGGGCCTCCACCAACTCTTCCACATCCCTCACCACTCACCTCCAACCCCAGGTTGTTCCCCAATGCCACAATAGAGTCCACAACAGGCACAGGGTCGTCAGGGTCAAGGTCAGGGTCAGCCTCAAATCCTTCAAAATCCCTCTGTTGGACACAACCTGGCCACAATGGTCTCAAGCAGAGTTCAAAGTCCTGGAAGTCACTCCCTCCCAAGCCTTACCTATAAGGCGTATGCATTACACAATGTTGAAGTGATCTTTCAGAACTCTCTTAGGGTCAACTCAGTGCCCGAGGTCACTTCAAAGCACTTTTCAAACAGTGCTTTGGTGTAGTTTCTTGAAGTTGAAATGACCTGCTGGTTCATGGGCTGGAGGAGAGGAGTGGTGTTAGGAGGCAGAACTTCCTCTGATGAAATTAAACTTGTCAGACAAACACTCTTGCAAGTTGTGAGGGTGAGCAGGAGCATTGTCCAGTATCAGGAGGCACTTGAGTGGCAATTTCTTTTCCAAGAGGTATTTCTTCACAGTAGGGCCAAACACTCCAGTCACCCATTCCTTGAAAATCTCCGTAGTGACCCATGCCTTGGTGTTAGCCTTCCAATGCACACACAATTATTCTTGTCAACACTGTGATTCTTGAAGGGTCTGGGATTTTCATAGTGATACACCAGTAAAGGCTTCACTTTAAAATCCCCACTAGCATTAGAACAAAACATGAGTTAGCCTGTCTTTCATAGGTTGTGTCCTGGCTGTGCCTTTTCCTCCTGAGTAATGTAGGTCCTGTTGGGCATTTTCTTCCAAAACAGGCCTGTTTCATCACAGTTAAAAACTTGTTGGGGAAGGAATTGTTCAGCCTCTCGAACCCCTGGAATTCATGCACAAATTTTTCAGCTGCACGTTTGTCTGAGCTGGCTGCCTCACCATGCCTCACAACACTGTGTATGCCACTACGTTTCTTAAACCTGTCAAACCAGCCTTTGCTGGCTTTAAAATCACTTGCCTCACCACTGGTTGCAAGCATTGTCTTGACAAGATCTGCGTGCAACTTCCTTGCCTTTTCTAAAATTATCGCCATGGAAACACTATCAACCGCTCTCTGTTTTCATGGATCCCATCAACAACAACTTCTCAACCTCATCCACTGTTTCGATCTATTTTCGTTAACATATCAACCTTTTGCAACATTAGCTTCCTTGATCTCATTTCTCTTTGCCAGGATAGAGCCGATAGTAGAAGGGGTTTTGTTGTACATCCTGGCAAGATCACTCAGACGTACGCCACTCTCATATTTTCTATAATTTCTTTCTTCAGTTCGATGGTGTTCTCACTTTCTTTACCACAGGGGTGCCACTAGGAAGCTTCTTTGGACCCATGGTGACTTATTTCACAGTGACAATCACTAAAGCACCAAAAAAACACCAAATGTAGTGTGAATGTTTGAAAGAGCGCTAGGGGAATGTTCTCTCAATGGTAAACAACGCTTCACTGGCGGCGTCCTGCGTGCCCGCAGGCGCGGAGCAGGCGGACAGGTCTAATACGTTACAACACGAGCGGTTTCCGATTCTCGAAGTCGTAAAAAGCTTACGAAACACGATGTTTACGAAGTAAGAACCTGAAACTCGGGGTCCACTGTATTATTTTGTCATAAAATCCCAAATTATTATTTTGTCATAAAATCCCAAATTATTATTTTTACTGTCATAAAATCCCAAATTATTAATTTTTACTGTCATAAAATCCCAAATAATTATTACTGTCATTATTATAAAATTCCAAATTATTATTATTATTGTCATTATCATTATTATAAATCCCAATTTATTATTACTGTCATTATTATAAAATCTTAAATTATTATTAGTCATTATTATTGTCTTAATTATAAAATCCCAAATTATTGTCATTACTATTATTATTATTATTGTGTCTTGTATTCCCATACCTATTGGCATTGTGTTTCCACATCCTCTTTATTATCTCTATTATCCTTTATAAAGTGTTCATCTTCATTCTTAATGTTTTTTTTTTTTTTCAGGTGAGAGTGTTCCTGTGGGTAATGCTGAAGGTGACGACGAGGGCTTCGCAGGAGGAAATCTTGGGAGGAGAAGAAAATGGATGCGCGGAGCTAGGAAAACTGACACCCCAGGAGGAGGAGGCTGCGCTAGGTGGCAACATCAGAGTCCGCGATGTGCGTAACCCTGGAGTGAATGTAATGCATGTCTGTAGAGTCCGTGGTGTGCGTAACTTGAAGTTAATGTAATGTGTCTTTCCCGAATTAGGTACGTGGTGTCGTAATTCATCTTTAAGTTAATGTAATATGTCTTTCCCTAATTATGTTTAGTGCATTGAAATGTATGATGTAATAAATCTGATGTAAATACAGATGGGCCCCGATTATACAGCAGGTTAGGTTCCAGGTTATCAGTGTAAAGTGAATCAGCCTTTTTATTGTTTATTAGATATCATATTTATATTCAACTTGCAATATTTTCACTTACATATTTTCAACTCATGATATTTTTACTTACCATATTTTGACTTACGACAGGTTTTTAGAGCCTTACCGTCATAATTCAAAGAGCACCCATATATTATACACATAATAACTTTAAAATGCCTAAAATCCTAGAAAGTTCCAGACAGAATGAAATACAGAGATCACAGAGGATTTAAACAGAGAGAAAATGGCGCGGACGCCCAGCTGCCTAGAGCATCATGCCATGTTAGCGAATCAGGTGCCGATGAATGACTAATTGGGTATAATTGAAAACTGCCGTAGGTTTCTTGGAAGCAAAGTGCGTGGGTGTGGCCCGCCTGTGTTAGATATTTGGTTTAAAAAAACATTCACATTGTAGAAATAAAATTATTATTTACAAATAATCCAACATTGTATTGTGCCCTTTTTTTATTATTATTATTATTATTATTATTATTATTATTATTATTATTATCATCATCATCATCTTAACACTGGCCATCTTCCACTGAGATAGGATTAGATCTTTATTATTATAACCATTATTATTTTATTATCATTATTTTAATACCAGCCATC
>WNWK01011871.1:0-62382 GCA_009830355.1 Cherax destructor | reverse complement strand
AAGGGGTCGGAGGTAGGGGCCAGAGGTGGTCAGGAGGTAGAGCCCAGAGGTGGTACAGGAGGTAGAGGCCAGAGGTGGTGCAGGAGGTAGAGACCAGAGGTGGTACAGGAGGTAGAGACCATAGGTGGTACAGTAGGTAGAGGCCAGAGGTGGTACAGGAGGTAGAGACCAGAGGTGGTACAGGAGGTAGAGACCATAGGGGGTTTACAGGGGTAGGGGCCAGAGGTGGTGCAGGAGGTAGGGGCCAAGGTGGTCGGGAAGGAGAGGCCAGAGGTGGTCAGGAGGTAGGGGCCAGGGTGGTACAGGAGGTAGGGGCCAAGGTGGTACAGTAGGTAGGGGACCCAGAGGTGGTGCAGGAGGTAGAGACCATAGGTGGTACAGTAGGTAGAGGCCAGAGGTGGTGCAGGAGGTAGAGGCCAGAGGTGGTGCAGGAGGTAGAGACCAGAGGTGGTACAGGAGGTAGAGGCCAGAGGTGGTACAGTAGGTAGAGACCAGAGGTGGTACAGGAGGTAGAGACCATAGGTGGTACAGTAGGTAGAGGCCAGAGGTGGTGCAGGAGGTAGAGGCCAGAGGTGGTGCAGGAGGTAGAGGCCAGAGGTGGTGCAGGAGGTAGAGGCCAGAGGTGGTGCAGGAGGTAGAGGCCAGAGGTGGTGCAGGAGGTAGAGGCCAGAGGTGGTGCAGGAGGTAGAGGCCAGAGGTGGTGCAGGAGGTAGAGGCCAGAGGTGGTGCAAGAGGTAGAGACCAGAGGTGGTACAGGAGGTAGAGACCATAGGTGGTACAGGAGGTAGAAACCAGAGGTGGAAAAAATAAACACAAAAACAGTATAATGTGATCCTTTATTGACAACGTTTCGCCCACACAGTGGGCTTTATCGAGTCACAAACAGATCTACCTGGGTGAAAGGTACGTGAGTATTTATAGGATGGAGTCAGAAGGAGAATGCTGGGTAGGTTGGATCTGATATGGACCTGAACAGGACGGGTGTGAATGTAGTTATGTGGGATAACGATGAAGAAGTTTCTTGGCAAGGGGTTCATCTATGTTATAGAAGCCGTTGTTTTGGTTGAAGTTGTTGGATATACAGATAAGTGATGATTTCAGGATTCTGCGGTATTGAGTGTTGTCTTCTCTGGCGATAAGTCTTGCTTTTCTGTAGTTGATTAAATGGTTGTGTGAATTTCGGTGTTGAACATATTCATTCCATAAATCGTCCGATCTGCCTGCGTACTGTTCTGAAATACGTGTTTGGAGCTCTCTGAATATTTTCTAACGAATTTATATCCATTCTGTGATACATAGACCAGAATTGAGCTACATAATCTAAGTGAGGCCTTGCTAATGTGTAGAGCTGTAGTATAACCAAATACAGAGAAGAACGGTGGAAAATAAGGTAATCAGTCCCTCAGCTTAGAGTCGAAGTTATCAGTCCAATCTCAAGATTGATAGACTGAACACTTCGATTAAGGGACTGATTCCCTCAAACTCCTCATTTTCCATAATTCTTCTCTACATTAGACTGAAGAAACCACTGACTGACGAAACGTTTCTTGTAGTATAACCTCTGGACGCCTGTTATTTATGTTTCTTGTTATAAATTCCAGTATGGCCAAGTTATATATTATTTAATTCATAAGTGCTGGAGTTATTTACATTCCCGAGCTTTAGGGCTTTACATTTATCTACATCCTCTTGAAGTTCAATAGCATTTTCCTCTGAGTCTGTTATTCTGCCTATTTTTTTATCGTCAGTGAATTTACTTACATCACTTGTTATTCCTTTGTGAAGGTCATTAATGAATATTATGAACAACAATGGGCCTAAAACTGATCCTTGTTTGACGCCATTTGTGACTGATTCCTACTCTGATTTCACACCATTGATGCAGACTCTCTGCTTTCTTTTGGTGAGCCATGACTCCACGACTTTTTCCCCAATACCATGAGCTGCCACTTTCTTGAACGGTCTTTCGTGTGGTACTCTGTTAAAAGCTTTACTGAAATCCAAATAAACAATATATTCTTTATAATGATCAGCTGCCTCAAATGGTTTACTGAAGAAAGTCAATAAATTAGTCAGGCAGGAACGGCCCCTTGTGAATCCATGTTGAGTATTATGAATCAAATTATGCTTATCAAGATGGTTTCTTTTAATATCAGTTATAATTGACTAGTTATTTGCCTACAATTGAGGTCAAGCTTATTGGGCGGTAATTTGACGGTAACGACTTGTCCCCTGTTCTAAAATAGGAATTACATTAATCATCTTCCACATTCTTCATACACTACACCCGTTTAAAGGGAGTTAACGCTTCACAAAGTTCCATTTTGTACTCCTCAAGAACTCTTGAGAAAAGTTCATCAGGGCCTGGGAACTTATTTTGCTTGACTCGGTCAACCTCTTTTATTAGCATATCCTTAATGACTGTCATCACACGTCATTTCAGGTTCACTATAAGAAAAATAATTACTGGGATATGGCTTGCGTCTTCTTGTGTGAAGACCGATGAAAAATAATTGATAAAAGTCGAGCATATTTCTTTCTCGTTGTCAGTCAGCTGCTCAGAGTTAGTTTTAAGTCGACCTAACTTTTTCCTAATTTGTTATATATACTTTGAAATAACTTTCGGATTAGTTTTCGAATCCTTAGCAATTTTAATTTCATCGTCCCGTTTAGCTTTCCTTAACTTTTCTTAAAAATTTCCTTTTAATACAAATATATTGATTCATTAGATGACTCACTTGTTTTGATACGCCTATAAATTAAAAGATGTTTGAGCCTATTGTTCATCCATTGCGGATGATTTATATTCGACCACATTTCTCTATGGAGAACAAATGTTCTTTAGTCAGCGTGTATAGTGTTTAGAGAACTGTCATACTGATAGTTCTCTTCGTTACCCCACACACGGTAAGTGTTCTCTAAACCCATTGTAGTTTGCTAAAGCTACGAAACTCTAACTTAAGAAACCGAATCTAGAGCTGTGACTCGACCCCCTGTAAATACAAATCAGGGACTACACAGCCATGATAGTTTTTAAACACTCTAACCCTCCAACTACTCCCCCACAGCCAGGTGGTATTAATACTCAGACAGGTGGTATTCTTACAAACAGGTGGTATTAATACACGCAGCCAGGTGGTATTGCTCATACATCTGTCAACATTTAGATCGGACAATAATAGATTTTTATCTCAATATTACTGATAAGTCAGTAATGTAGTTTGCTTTGTTTATATAATATATCAGTATTCACCTACAAACAATATTTAACCTAAAAAAATCATTATTTCCATCAGATTCTCCGTTTGTTTCCAGAATGACAGTTAAGGTGTACATTACGAGGCTGGGTTGAATAACACACGAATAAGGGTGTTCGTGGCTCAAGTGGTAGTACCCTCGGGTCACAACTGAAGGACCCGGGTTCTATCCCAACACGGGTGGAAACGTTGGGCATGTTTCCTTGCACATGTTGGTCCTGTTTACCTGGCAGTAAGTAGGTAGCTGCGTGTTAGCTGACTGGTGTGGGTGGCATCCTGGGTAAGGAGTTAGTATATCTTGGACAAAATTAGGTAGGTCAGGAAACAAGACAAGTGTTTCCTGACGCGGGTCTTAGTCATATGATGACCCACAGCTGGAGCTTTTGGTCATCTGACCGAGGCCTTCCACTGGCTCACCGGTCCACCTCTTTAAAAATCATGGTAATTATTATTAAACCATTAAGAGTGTTACTTTTTAACAGTTATACAAGATTGTGCTTTGAAATAAACTGACGTAGAATAAATCTGTATATTTAACTGTGTAAAATAAACTTAAGTCACGAGATACAGTTACCTTCAAGACCACCATAAATACACCTTGTTACAGTAGCTTATTATTTAGACTTACTGTAACCTTTACTTTCTGTCTTCTCATTACTCTCTTCCTTTACTCTCCACCTCCTTCCTTCCCATTATCTTAGCTTATTCTCCACCTCCTTCCTTCCCATTATCTTCCCTTACCCTCCACCTTCCTCCTCATTACTCGCCTTCCTCACCCTGCACCTCCTTCCTTCCCATTACTCGCCTTCCTCACCCTGCACCTCCTTCCTCCCCATTACTCGTCTTCCTCACCCTGCACCTCCTTCCTTCCCATTACTCCCTTCCTCACTGCCCTCCTTCCTCCCCATTACTCGCCTTCCTCACCCTGCACCTCCTTCCTCCCCATTACTCGCCTTCCTCACTATGCACCTCCTTCCTCCCCATTACTCGCCTTCCTCACCCTGCACCACCTTCCTCCCCATTACTCGCCTTCCTCACTATGCACCTCCTTCCTCCTCATTACTCGCCTTCCTCACCATGCACCTCCTTCCTCCCCATTACTCGCTTTCCTCACCCTGCACCTCCTTCCTCCCCATTACTCGCCTTCCTCACCCTACACCTCCTTCCTCCCCATTACTCGCCTTCCTCACTATGCACCTCCTTCCTCCTCATTACTCGCCTTCCTCACCATGCACCTCCTTCCTCCCCATTACTCGCCTTCCTCACTATGCACCTCCTTCCTCCCCATTACTCGCCTTCCTCACCCTGCACCACCTTCCTCCCCATTACTCGCCTTCCTCACTATGCACCTCCTTCCTCCTCATTACTCGCCTTCCTCACCATGCACCTCCTTCCTCCCCATTACTCGCCTTCCTCACCCTGCACCTCCTTCCTCCCCATTACTCGCCTTCCTCACCATGCACCTCCTTCCTCCCCATTACTCGCCTTCCTCACCATGCACCACCTTCCTCCCCATTACTCGCCTTCCTCACCCTGCACCTCCTTCCTCCCCATTACTCGCCTTCCTCACTATGCAGCTCCTTCCTCCCCATTACTCGCCTTCCTCACCCTGCACCTCCTTCCTCCCCATTACTCGCCTTCCTCACCCTGCACATCCTTCCTCCCCATTACTCGCCTTCCTCACCCTGCACCTCCTTCCTCCCCATTACTCGCCTTCCTCACCCTGCACCTCCTTCCTCCCCATTACTCGCCTTCCTCACCCTGCACCTCCTTCCTCCCCATTACTCGCCTTCCTCACCATGCACCTCCTTCCTCCCCATTACTCGCCTTCCTCACCATGCACCTATTTCCTCCCCATTACTCGCCTTCCTCACCCTGCACCTCCTTCCTCCCCATTACTTGCCTTCCTCACCCTGCACCTCCTTCCTCCCCATTACTCGCCTTCCTCACCCTGCACCTCCTTCCTCCCCGCTCTGGGATATTGCAATTATCTTCATAAAAATACTGTTTTTGCTGTGTCTAGGACAGGTCGTCCTGAGAGATGGTAATTCCCAGGTAATAGTAACAACGGCTCTCCTGGAAACAAACCTTTGAAGTTGTCGTAGCTGATGAACCTTTAATGGAATACTTGACGATATTCTCAGTGTTCTACTGAAGTCTCACAGCTCAGACTGACACGTGTCAACGTGAGCTATCCTGTGTGATGGAATATGACCTGGAACATAGCTTGCTTTTGTTCCTAGTGTAGTGTAGCAGCACACTGCTGCTGTATCCAATATTGCTGTATAAAAAATTCTTTTTTGGCTTTTGCTCCCAGCTGCCAGTGCTAACCTTGACACACCTGCATGCGTCTCCCAGCTGCCAGTGCTAACCTTGACACGCCTGCATGCGTCTCCCAGCTGCCAGTGCTAACCTTGACACGCCTGCATGCGTCTCCCAGCTGCCAGTGCTAACCTTGACACGCGTGCATGCGTCTCCCAGCTGCCAGTGCTAACCTTGACACGCCTGCATGCGTCTCCCAGCTGCCAGTGCTAACCTTGACAACCTGCATGCGTCTCCCAGCTGCCAGTGCTAACCTTGACAAGCCTGCATGCGTCTTCCAGCTGCCAGTGCTAACCTTGACACGCCTGCATGCGTCTCCCAGCTGCCAGTGCTAACCTTGACACGCCTGCATGCGTCTCCCAGCTGCCAGTGCTAACCTTGACACGCCTGCATGCGTCTCCCAGCTGCCAGTGCTAACCTTGACACACCTGCATGCGTCTCCCAGCTGCCAGTGCTAACCTTGACACGCCTGCATGCGTCTCCCAGCTGCCAGTGCTAACCTTGACACCCTGCATGCGTCTCCCAGCTGCCAGTGCTAACCTTGACACGCCTGCATGCGTCTCCCAGCTGCCAGTGCTAACCTTGACACGCCTGCATGCGTCTGCCAGCTGCCAGTGCTAACCTTGACACGCCTGCATCCGTCTCCCAGCTGCCAGTGCTAACCTTGACACACCTGCATGCGTCTCCCAGCTGCCAGTGCTAACCTTGACACACCTGCATGCGTCTCAGCTGCCAGTGCTAACCTTGACACCCTGCATCCGTCTCCAGCTGCCAGTGCTAACCTTGACACCCTGCATCCGTCTCCCAGCTGCCAGTGCTAACCTTGACAATCTGCATCGTCTCCCAGCTGCCAGTGCTAACCTTGACACACCTGCATCCGTCTCAGCTGCCAGTGCTAACCTTGACACCCTGCATCCGTCTCCCAGCTGCCAGTGCTAACCTTGACATCTGCATCCGTCTCCCAGCTGCCAGTGCTAACCTTGACACACCTGCATCCGTCTCCCAGCTGCCAGTGCTAACCTTGACATCTGCATCCGTCTCCCAGCTGCCAGTGCTAACCTTGACACACCTGCATCCGTCTCCCAGCTGCCAGTGCTAACCTTGACACCTGCATCCGTCTCCCGCTGCCAGGTAACTTGACACTGCTGTCTCCCAGCTGCCAGCAACCTTGACACACCTGCATCCGTCTCCCAGCTGCCAGTGCTAACCTTGACACACCTGCATCCGTCTCCCAGCTGCCAGTGCTAACCTTGACACACCTGCATCCGTCTCCCAGCTGCCAGTGCTAACCTTGACACACCTGCATCCGTCTCCCAGCTGCCAGTGCTAACCTTGACACCTGCATCGTCTCCCAGCTGCCAGCCTAACCTTGACACCCTGCATCCGTCTCCCTAGCTGCCAGTGCTAACCTTGCAACCTGCATCCTCTCCCACACCATCTCATCCTCCTGCACCACCACCCATCTTCCTTCCTGCACCACCATACTCAGTTCCTCCTGCACCACCACTCTCAACCTTCCCTTCCTGCACCACCATTACTCAGCCTTCCCTGCCTGCACCACCACTCTCAACCTTCCCTGCCTGCACCACCATTACTCAGCCTTCCCTGCCTGCACCACCACTCTCAACCTTCCTGCCTGCCCACCATCTCAACCTTCCTCCTGCACCACCATCTCACCTTCCCTGCCTGCACCACCATCTCAACTTCCTTCCTGCACCACCACTCTCACCTTCCTGCCTGCACCACCACTCTCACCTTCCTTCCTGCACACCATCTCAACCTTCCTGCCTTCACCACCACTCTCAACCTTCCTCCTGCACACCACTCTCAACCTTCCTGCCTCACCACCACTCTCAACCTTCCCTGCCTGCACACCACTCTCAACCTTCCTTCCTGCACCACCACTCTCAACCTTCCTGCCTGCACCACCCTCTCACACCTTCCCTGCCTGCACCACCACTCTCAACCTTCCCTTCCTGCACCACCACTCTCAACCTTCCCTGCCTGCACCACCATTACGCAGCCTTCCCTGCCTGCACCACCACTCTCAACCTTCCCTGCCTGCACCACCACTCTCAACCTTCCCTGCCTGCACCACCACTCTCAACCCTCCCTGCCTGCACCACCACTACTCAACCTTCCCTGCCTACACCACCACTCTCAACCTTCCCTTCCTGCACCACCACTCTCAACCTTCCCTTCCTGCACCACCACTCTCAACCTTCCCTGCCTGCACCACCACTCAACCTTCCTGCCTGCACCACCACTCTCAACCTTCCCTGCCTGCACCACCACTCTCAACCTTCCCTTCCTGCACCACCACTCTCAACCTTCCCTGCCTGCACCACCACTACTCAACCTTCCCTACCTGCCACCACTCTCAACCTTCCCTGCCTCACCACCACTCTCAACCTTCCCTGCCTGCACCACCACTACTCAACCTTCCCTACCTGCACCACCACTCTCAACCTTCCCTGCCTACACCACCACTCTCAACCTTCCCTGCCTGCACCACCACTACTCAACCTTCCCTGCCTGCACCACCACTCAACCTTCCCTGCCTACACCACCACTCTCAACCTTCCCTTCCTGCACCACCACTCTCAACCTTCCCTGCCTGCACCACCACTACTCAACCTTCCCTGCCTGCACCACCACTCTCATCCTTCCGTGCCTCCACCACCACTACTCAACCTTCCCTGCCTGCACCACCACTACTCAACCTTCCCTGCCTGCACCACCACTACTCAACCTTCCCTGCCTGCACCACCACTCTCAACCTTCCCTGCCTGCACCACCACTACTCAACCTTCCCTGCCTGCACCACCACTACTCAGCCTTCTCTGCCTGCACCACCGCTACTCAACCTTCTCAGCCTGCACCACCACTACTCAACCTTCCCTGCCTGCACCACCACTCTCAACCTTCCCTGCCTGCACCACCACTACTCAACCTTCCCTGCCTGCACCACCACTACTCAGCCTTCCCTGCCTGCACCACCACTACTCAACCTTCCCTGCCTGCACCACCACTACTCAGCCTTCCCTGCCTGCATTACCACTACTCAACCTTCCCTGCCTGCACCACCACTACTCAGCCTTATCTGCCTGCACCACCACTACTCAACCTTCCCAGCCTGCACCACCACTACTCAACTTTCCCTGCCTGCACCACCGCTACTCAACCTTCCCAGCCTGCACCACCACTACTCAACCCTTCCTGCCTGCACCACCACTACTCAACCTTCCCAGCCTGCACCACCACTACTCAACCTTCCCGCCTGCACCACCACTACTCAACCTTCCCAGCCTGCACCACCCTACTCAACCTTCCCAGCCTGCACCACCACTACTCAACCTTCCAGCCTGCACCACCGCTACTCAACCTTCCCAGCCTGCACTACCACTACTCAACCTTCCAAGCCTGCACCACCACTACTCAACCTTCCCAGCCTGCACCACCACTACTCAACCTTCCCAGCCTGCACCACGCTACTCAACCTTCCCAGCCTGCACCACCCTACTCAACCTTCCCAGCCTGCACCACCACTACTCAACCTTCCCAGCCTGCACCACCACTACTCAACCTTCCCAGCCTGCACCACCACTACTCAACCTTCCCAGCCTGCACCACCACTACTCAACCTTCCCAGCCTGCACCACTGCTACTCAACCTTCCCAGCCTGCACCACCACTACTGAACCTTCCCAGCCTGCACCACCGCTACTCAACCTTCCCAGCCTGCACCACCATTACTCAACCTTCCCAGCCTGCACCACCACTACTCAACCTTCCCAGCCTGCCCACCACTACTCAACCTTCCCAGCCTGCACCACCACTACTCAACCTTCCCAGCCTGCACCACTACTCCAACCTTCCCAGCCTGCACCACCGCTACTCAACCTTCCCAGCCTGCACCACCGCTACTCAACCTTCCCAGCCTGCACCACTACTCAACCTTCCCAGCCTGACCACCACTACTCAACCTTCCCAGCCTGCACCACCACTACTCAACCTTCCCAGCCTGCACCACCACTACTCAACCTTCCCAGCCTGCACCACCACTACTCAACCTTCCCAGCCTGCACCACCGCTACTCAACCTTCCCAGCCTGCACCACCGCTACTCAACCTTCCCAGCCTGCACCACCACTACTCAACCTTCCCAGCCTGCACCACCACTACTCAACCTTCCCAGCCTGCACCACCACTACTCAGCCTTCCCAACCTGCACCACCACTACTCAACCTTCCCAGCCTGCACCACCGCTACTCAACCTTCCCAGCCTGCACCACCGCTACTCAACCTTCCCAGCCTGCACCACCACTACTCAACCTTCCCAGCCTGCACCACCACTACTCAACCTTCCCAGCCTGCACCACCACTACTCAGCCTTCCCAACCTGCACCACCACTACTCAACCTTCCCAGCCTGCACCACCGCTACTCAACCTTCCCAGCACACTCTCTTCCACTACCCTCCACAAGATTGGTATAGGGCGTTGCGCTACCTACGATAGGATGCTTCCTGCTGGCACTCACAGCCTGAATATTTAGCTCATTAACCAGGAGTCTTAATCTGTGGCCGTGTTTCCAGTACATCAAGAGTGATGGATTGAACGCATCGACTCCAGGCTCAGGGACTGATTACCTTAAACTCCTCCTCTATTTCCACCGTTCTTCTTTGTATTGGACTACTGACCACTTGAGCCTGGCGACGTTTCCTTTAGTAACGATTCCAACCTTCCAGCGTGTCATTCTGCAACTTTTCGGTTTTCTGAACCATCACAACAGCAGTTTTAATACACCTGCAAGGTGACACCAACCTGTTCAGCTGCACATCGCTATAACTGTCAGAATCTTACTACCCCAGAGATTGGTATAGTGTCAGATCGTATAGTGTAGGATCAGTCTAGTGTCAGAGTCAATATAGTTGTCCAGAGATCAATCTATGTGTCAGACATCAAAGTGATGGAGAACGACGACTCAGGTCAGAGACTGATAGCTTCAGAGATCCGTATAGTTCAGAGTTTCAGTATAGTGTGAGAAGTTGGTGCGAATCAGTTTTAGAAGTTTCCAATATGTGCAGAGCAAATGTGTCATTGAGATTTTCAGTTCGAAATCAATACGGGCAGTTTAATAACTGCAAGTAAATATACTTGTGTCAGAGATCAGTATAGTGTCAGAGATCATATAGTGTCAGAGATCAGTATAGTGTCAGAGATCAGTATAGTGTCAGAGATCAGTATAGTGTCAGAGATCAATATAGTGTCAGAGATCAATATAGTGTCAGAGATCAATATAGTGTCAGAGATCAGTTTAGTGTCAGAGATCAGTATAGTGTCAGAGATCAGTATAGTGTCAGAGATCAGTATAGTGTCAGAGATCAGTATAGTGTCAGAGATCAGTATAGTGTCAGAGATCAATATAGTGTCAGAGATCAATATAGTGTCAGTGAGATTAGTATAGTGTCAGAGATCAATATAGTGTCAGAGATCAATATAGTGTCAGAGATCAGTATAGTGTCAGAGATCAATATAGTGTCAGAGATCAGTATAGTGTCAGCGATCAGTATAGTGTCAGAGATCAATATAGTGTCAGAGATCAATATAGTGTCAGAGATCAATATAGTGTCAGGGAGATTAGTATAGTGTCAGAGATCAGTATAGTGTTAGAGATCAGTATAGTGTCAGAGATCAGTATAGTGTCAGAGATCAGTATAGTGTCAGAGATCAGTATAGTGTCAGAGATCAGTATAGTGTCAGAGATCAGTATAGTGTCAGAGATCAGTATAGTGTCAGAGATCAGTATAGTGTCAGAGATCAATATAGTGTCAGAGATCAGTATAGTGTCAGAGATCAGTATAGTGTCAGAGGTCAGTATAGTGTCAGAGATCAGTATAGTGTTAGAGATCAGTATAGTGTCAGAGATCAGTATAGTGTCAGAGATCAGTATAGTGTCAGAGATCAGTATAGTGTCAGAGATCAGTATAGTGTCAGAGATCAATATAGTGTCAGAGATCAGTATAGTCTCAGAGATCAGTATAGTATCAGAGATCAATATAGTGTCAGAGATCAGTATAGTGTCAGAGATCAGTATAGTGTCAGAGATCAGTATAGTGTCAGAGATCAGTATAGTGTCAGAGATCAATATAGTGTCAGAGATCAATATAGTGTCAGAGATCAGTATAGTCTCAGAGATCAGTATAGTATCAGAGATCAATATAGTGTCAGAGATCAGTATAGTGTCAGAGATCAGTATAGTGTCAGAGATCAGTATAGTGTCAGAGATCAGTATAGTGTCAGAGATCAATATAGTGTCAGAGATCAGTATAGTGTCAGAGATCAGTATAGTGTCAGAGATCAGTATAGTGTCAGAGATCAGTATAGTGTCAGAGATCAGTATAGTGTCAGAGATCAGTATAGTCTCAGAGATCAGTATAGTATCAGAGATCAATATAGTGTCAGAGATCAGTATAGTGTCAGAGATCAGTATAGTGTCAGAGATCAGTATAGTGTCAGAGATCAGTATAGTGTCAGAGATCAGTATAGTGTCAGAGATCAGTATAGTGTCAGAGATCAGTATAGTGTCAGAGATCAGTATAGTGTCAGAGATCAGTATAGTGTCAGAGATCAATATAGTGTCAGAGATCAATATAGTGTCAGAGATCAATATAGTGTCAGGGAGATTAGTATAGTGTCAGAGATCAATATAGTGTCAGAGATCAATATAGTGTCAGAGATCAATATAGTGTCAGGGAGATTAGTATAGTGTCAGAGAGATCATTATAGTGTCAAATATATCAATATAATGTCAGAGAGATTAGTATAGTGTGTGAGAGATCAATATAGTGTCAGAGATATTAGTATAGTGTCAGAAAGATCACTATAGTGTCAGAGAGATCACTATAGTGTCAGATCACTATAGTGTCAGATCACTATAGTGTCAGATCACTATAGTGTCAGATCACTATAGTGTCAGATCACTATAGTTGTAGAAATCAATATAGTGTCAGAGAGATTAGTATAGTGTCAAAGAGATCACTGTAGTGTCAGAGAGATCTCTATAGTGTCAGAGAGATCACTATATTGTCAGATCACTATAGTTGTAGAGATCAATATAATGTCAGAAAGATTAGTATAGTGTCAGATCACTATAGTGTCAGAGATCAATATAGTGTCAGAGAGATCAATATAGTGTCAGAGATCAGTATAGTGTCAGAGATCAGTATAGTGTCAGAGATCAATATAGTGTCAGAGAGATCAATATAGTGTCAGAGAGATCAATATAGTGTCAGAGAGATCAATATAGTGTCAGAGAGATCAATATAGTGTCAGAGAGATCAATATAGCGTCAGAGAAATCAATATAGTGTCAGAGAAATCAATATAGTGTCAGAGAGATCAATATAGTATCACAGAGATCAATAGTGTTACAGAGATCAGTATAGTGTCACAGAGATCAATAGTGTTACAGAGATCAGTATAGTGTCACAGAGATCAATATAGTGTCACAGAGATCAATATAGTGTCAGAGAGATCAATATAGTATCACAGAGATCAATATAGTGTCACAGAGATCAGTATAGTGTCACAGAGATCAATATAGTGTCACAGAGATCAATATAGTGTCAGAGAGATCAATATAGTGTCAGAGATCAGTATAGTGTCAGAGATCAATATAGTGTCAGATCAATATAGTGTCAGAGAGATCAATATAGTGTCATAGAGATCAGTATAGTGTCATAGAGACCAATATAGTGTCAAAGAGATCAATATAGTGTCAGAGAGATCAATATAGTGTCAGAGAGATCAATATAGTGTCAGAGAGATCAGTATAGTGTCAAAGCTTTAATGGTAACAATGATACCATGGCTCGTTGATGAATAACATACATGTATAACACTCGGGTTTTGCCAATCAGTGACTTGTTTAATACAATAGAGAGAATAAATACTGGAGAGGGTGGAAGTGGAGAAGTAATTTGAGGTGGTCAGTCCCTCAGTCTTGATGGGGGTGTAAGTGGAGAAGTAATTTGAGGTGGTCAGTCCCTCAGTCTTGATGGGGTATTTCCTGTAAGGAAAAGCAGTGACTTCAAGATGTCAACAAGAGAGAGACCTGAGTAATAATGGTTTACGAGAGACTGGCTGGGTTCTATTTGAGCTAATTGTTGAGCCTAGCAAGACACAGGAAGCCTAGCTAGCCTGTGAGAACACCCAGGCTTAGCCCTGGGAAATAGCAGGTTTAGTAATTGACAAGTTAGTTAGCTTACAAGACAACACTGTTAGTGTCAGTATATCCAGATGTGCTCCTGGTAATCCCTTTGGTATCTAGTTCCTAGCTTCTTTGTGTATGCATATGTTCTTGAACCACCAATGGAAATAAGACTTTTTTTTTGGGTTATCCTAGGTAATGTACACATCTGCTATATATGATAATTTATATAAGTGTATTTATGTGTACCTGAATAAACTTACTTACCGTCCACATAATGGATGTTGAGTGCACAATAAACTAGCCACTTACTTCGTCGCCAAAATCTAAGTCAAAATTCAGGAAAGCTGTATTAACCAAGCTTCACTGGGCACAAGTGTTATGACCAGAGTTATGGCCCCTTTAAAATAAGCAGGGAGACAAGATGCCCACTTGTAATCCCTTTCTGGGATCCACTTTAATATTCCCTGTTCCCTCTTGGGCTTACCATCCTCCCTAATGAATGTATCGAGTGTACTGTAACGTCTCTGTGTAATCCTTGTATCTATAGTTGTGTAATAATTCGTTATAATGGTCCTGCGTATGTATGAACATTATTTTCAGGAAATACTGCACAAGAATTCCCTACGAGGAAATGTATTAATATGTTGGTATATCTTGCTCTCCTCCTCTCCTCTCCTCCTGTATTATCTTGCTCTCTCCTCCTCCACCTCCTTCTCCTCTCTGGTATTATCTTGCTCTCCTCCTCTCTGGTATTATCTTGTCTCCTCCTCCTCCTCTCTGGTATTATCTTGCTCTCCTCCTCTCCTCTGGTATTATCTTGTCCTGCTCTCGATATTATCTTGTCCTCCTCCTCCTCCTCTCTCTGGTATTATCTTGTGTCTCTCCTCCTCTCCTCCCCTGGTATTATCTTGTTCTCTCATACTCCATTCCCTCGGGAATGTATTAATATGTTGGTATATCTTGCTCTCCTCCTCCTCCTCCTCCTCTCTGGTATTATCTTGCTCTCCTCCTCCTCCACCTCCTTCTCCTCTCTGGTATTATCTTGCTCTCCTCCTCCTCTCTGGTATTATCTTGATCTCCTCCTCCTCCTCCTCTCTGGTATTATCTTGCTCTCCTCCTCCTCCTCTCTGGTATTATCTTGTCCTCCTCCTCTCTGATATTATCTTGTCCTCCTCCTCCTCCTCCTCTCTGGTATTATCTTGGTCTCCTCCTCCTCCTCTCTGGTATTATCTTGCTCTCCTCCTCCTCTCTGGTATTATCTTGATCTCCTCCTCCTCCTCCTCTCTGGTATTATCTTGGTCTCCTCCTCCTCCTCTCTGGTATTATCTTGTCCTCCTCCTCTCTGATATTATCTTGTCCTCCTCCTCCTCCTCCTCTCTGGTATTATCTTGTCTCCTCCTCCTCCTCTGGTATTATCTTTCTCTCCTCCTCCTCTCTGGTATTATCTTGATCTCCTCCTCCTCCTCCTCTCTGGTATTATCTTGCTCTCCTCCTCCTCCTCTCTGGTATTATCTTGTCCTCCTCCTCTCTGGTATTATCTTGTCCTTCTCCTCTCTGGTATTATCTTGTCCTCCTCCTCCTCTCTGGTATTATCTTGTCTTCCTCCTCCTCCTCCTCTCTGGTATTATCTTGCTCTCCTCCTCCTCCTCTCTGGTATTATCTTGTCCTCCTCCTCCTCTTCTCTGGTATTATCTTGCCATCTTCCTCTCTGGTATTATCTTGCTCTTCTCCTCCTCCTCTCTGGTATTATCTTGCTCTTCTCCTCCTCCTCTCTGGTATTATCTTGCTCTTCTCCTCCTCCTCTCTGGTATTATCTTGCTCTTCTCCTCCTCCTCTCTGGTATTATCTTGCTCTCCTCCTCTTCCTCCTCTCTGGTATTATCTTGCTCTCCTCCTCTTCCTCCTCTCTGGTATTATCTTGCTCTCCTCCTCTTCTTCCTCCTCCTGCCTTCATTATGGAGTGGTTGTTTCAGAAATTAAGACTGATTATCAGTGTATGGAGTCATCCGTCGGGGATTATTGTGTCTCACTGGTCCTCTTGTGTAACAGCCGCTCACATGACAGTCAGTCACCGACACGTAGATTACAGGTAGACTACAGGTAGTCGCTACCGTCGACAGACTGGATACAGGATGCACAGTAACCTATCCACCATCGTCCACCGGATACCTTTGCCTTTGTCTTTGATATTTTCGAGAGTCAGGCTTGTCTGGCCAGGCTTGTGTGGTGCTTGTCTGGTTAACCAGGCTCTTGCTGGAGAGAAATGGTATACAATATCGACACGATGGGAACAGTGACACAAATGCAGTGTAATGGGAGTTTTCACTGACAACGTCTCGCCCACGCAGTGGTCTTTTTTTAAGTCGTGACTTGTTAAGAGGCACGTAAGTTCCCCCGTCTTCTAATAACATGTTTATTTTTCCCCTATAATCTACCTTGTCCATAATTACTATCGCATTTGCTTTGTCTTTTTCGTAAGGTGAAGTCCGGGATCTTTCCTTAATTTATGGTATAACTTAAGAAATCTTTGCTCAGACTTCTACAACAACATTGTCATCAATTATATCATGAATTAAGGAAAGATCTTGGACTTCACCTTACGAAGCAGACAAAGCAAATGCGATAGTAATTATGGACAAGGTAGATTATAGTGGAGAAATGAACATGTTATTACAAGACGGAGAAACTTACGTGCCTCTTAAAGACTACTGTGTGGGCGACACGCATTCGTGTCAGTGTTTACAAGGTGTTGCTGCAAGCATCCCCGCTGACCCACATATCCATCATGTCCTGATTGATGTGTCACTTGTCGGAGGTAATTGTAGTTTCCTCTCGAAGACTTCCACACTTGTTTGAAGTGTTTCTGATATCTTCTGGTAAGTTGCCTGGCACCACACATCTCGATATAATGTTCTCTTAAAAAAGAATAAAGAATAAAAAAGAAAGATTTTATTTCTTTGCAAAGGTTACAGTGTGTAATTACAGTTTTGATTTGTTAAGTACAAACAAAGCCAATATCATGCCGGGGCATTTCGGGCAGAATCTTTCCGCCCGGGGTCGAACCGGGGACCTTCCGTGTGTGAGGCGCACATGATAACCATTCCACTACGTGGCCTCCACGGCGCCCCTGCTCTTCACTGAGTTTATTTTACTCTTCCTCCCATCTCTCTCTCTCTCTCTCTCTCTCTCTCTCTCTCTCTCTCTCTCTCTCTCTCTCTCTCTCTCTCTCTCTCTCTCTCTCTCTCTCTCTCTCTCTCTCTCCAGTATGTTATAGCCGTGTGTTGGTTTCAGACCTCAAGTACCTTCCACGTATATGTTACCACGAATTACAAAATTGCAATTACAAAATTGCAATAACAAAATTGCAATAACACAATTGCAAACCCATCACGGAACTTCCCTATGTTGTATATAAATATACCTAGTTGGATGAATCTTATTAGAGCCAGGTGGCCCAGTGGTTAACGCACTCGCCTGTGAGGTTTACTACTCACATGCCATGGGTTCAACCCCCACCCGTTCCTTGATGTTATCATGAGGTTGGGGAGCTACGATAACCTGGCTGCTTGGGTGCCAAAATGTAAATATTAGTTTTTCCTATGCATAAACCCTTTCTTCCCCCCCCCCCCTTCTGCATCGCTCTTACACTTGGTATGTATATTTAGAACCTAAGGGACTTACTGGCAAGACTCCTTACACCTGTTGCCCATGTTCACCTAGAAGCAAAGAGGTACCTAGGTATTAGTCTTCTAACACCTGTTGTGCTTGTTCACCTAACAGTGCTCCTGTCGTTAGTAGAATATTGTAGGTCGCATCTTATGGGTGTATAAATCCGTAGTGGAGGGAAGGCGGGGTAGGGGTCGTCTTAAGAAGGGTTGGAGGGAAGGAGTAAAGGCGGCTTTGTGTGCTAGGAGCTTGGACATTTAGCAGCCATGTGCAAAAATGTTAGCCGGGAATGAGTGGAGGTAAATGGTTGTTATGACTTAACGTGCTGTTGGAGTGTGAGCAAGGTAACACGAACAGATTCAGGGAAAAGCCGGTTAGCCGGACTTGAGTCCTGGAGTGGGATGTTCAGTGCTTGCACTCTGAAGGAGGGGTTGGGATATTGCAGTTTGGAGGGGCATCTGAGCTGAAGTGTGAGCACGCCTTTGGCAAGACAGTGATGGAGTGAGGGATGGTGAAAGTGTTTCTTATTTTTTGGATCACTCTGCCTCAGTGGGAGACGACCAGTGTTAAAAAAATTAACACACACAAAAACAGGCCAAGTGTCTTTGTGTCAAGTGCCTTGGACAAAATAGTAACTTACTAACACACACACACACACACACACACACACACACACACACACACACTGCACTAAGCACAACTAGCATGGAATATAAGTCACTTACCTGTCACAAAGGAGCATAGATGGAAGGGTGTTGAAGCTAGGGTAGTGACTAGTCCTGTGAGGGCCAGCAGGCCTATTACACGGTCCACCTGGAGGGGGATGCGCCCCCAGGGGCGACCCAGGAACACCCCCATCACCACCAGGTTCCCCATCACCCCCACCAGCAACACCAACACTGCTGTAACCTCCGTGGCCATCCCAGCCTCCACCACGTGCTGTGGCCACGGTGTCGAGCTCTGGTTGCTCAGGTCATTCACCAGGTCACCCGTGTCCGTGGTCATGGTGGTTAGAGTCAGGTTGACGGGGTAAGAGGTGGATTTTGCAGCCATTACCAGACTCTCAGTGTATATACACCTACATATGCACCTCTCAGTGTGTATGGAGGTGCCGAACCAGGTCACACCAGGCTAAACCAGGTCACACCAAATTAAACCAGGTTAAGCAGGTAACACAAGGTTAAACAGGTCACACCAAGTTAAACCAGGTCACACCAAGTTAAACCAGGTCACACCAAGTTAATTCAGGTCACACCAAGTTAAACCACCACTAACTCACATAAGTCTTACACAGTATTATCAACTAGATTATTTTTCCTGGTATTCACTTGCATAGTTAATATTACTGAATAATATTCCTTTAGTAGCCAGATATTAACTCGCCTTACAGGATTAAAGGAAATGTGTTGAAATGTCTCCGCTAATACTCCAGTCATATTTTACTTATATTTCTCACTAAATTGTTACGTATTTCTCAGTAAATCGAAGTATTTTTCTCAGTATATTTCTGTTGGTAATATTTGCGTGAATATCATGTTGTCCTGTGAAGAATCCAAGTGTCGCGTCATTCGCACACACGAAGATCAATATCGTATTTACGGGGAAGCACTAAAACCGTAGGGGTCACACAACCTCACTTAAGGAAAAGAATCTTGGGGTGAGCATTATAAGGAGCACACCCCCTGAGGCGCACATCAGTCAGATAACTGCTGCAGCATACGGGTGCTTGGCAAACCTGAGAATAGCATTTTGACATTTAAGTAAGTAGTCATTCACGACACTGTACACCGTGTACGTCAGACACATGTTGGAGTATGCAGCACCAGTATGGAACCCACACCTGGTTAAAAACGTCAAGAAAATGGAGGAAGTGCAAAAGTTTGCAACACGACTAGTCCCGGAGGTAAGAGGTATGTTCTATGATGAGAGGTTAAGGGAACTCAACCTGGTGACACTAGAGGACAGGAGGGATAGGGGGGACAAGATAACGAAGTATAAAATACGGAGTTAGGAATTGACAGGGTGGACAGGGCTAAAAAGCTTCAGAGATGGGACACAGGAGCAAGGGGCCACAACTGGAAGTTGAAAATTCAGATGAGCCATAGGGATGTTAGGAAGTATTTCTTTAGATTTAGAGTTTTCAGGAAGTGGAATAATCTGGAGAGTGAAATAGTGGAGGCAAAATCTATACATAGTTTTAAGAAGATGTATGATAAGGCTCTTGGGGCGGGGAGAGAGTGACCCAGTAGCGACTATCGAACAGGCGGAGCCAGGAGCTGTGAATCGACCCGTGCAACTACATATAGGTGAGTACAACGTCTGGGGAGAATGGGGAGCCACCAGGATTGATGCTAGGATGGTGGGGTGAAGGTATCCGGGGAGGCCACCAGGATTGATGCTAGGATGGTGGTTTGAAGGTGCCCGAAAAAAAAAATCTCAGAAAAAAAAGTTACAGAAAATAAGTCACAATTTTGGCTTCGGAAAAAAAGTCACATTTTATTGAGGTTAGATTAGGTTGTGAGTTTTTCCCTGGATCCGGGGAAAAGGAGAGTTGTGTGGATCACGAGTCCCTCACCAACACCGAGGAACCTGCCACAAAACCAGTGCTACGGGAGTTAAGGTTTGGACTAATATACCGATCAAGATTTTGTTGGAACTCTATATGAATATGTGTAAAGCTTTACCATGACTTGACAAAGCTCTACACAGAGCGAAGCATTGCTCAAGTACAATCTTGTTCTGACTATTGTCTTCCTGAGGACACAGGAAGGAGGTGTTGATTCGCCGGGGATCCTCCCGGCCCGGGAGTATCTGAGACCTATGTCTCCCATGGGAGGAGGTACAAGTACCCCCTCATCGTTGGGACCAACTGTCCCCAGACCCAGCCACATTCCCCACCAGCACGGGGCTCGTAGGGAGAAGCTAGGCCACTCTGGTCCGCCATCTTCCCCGCCCCAGGGAGGCTGACGGGAAGGGCAGTCTTGTGAGCTGCAGATGGTAGCAAGCTCTAGCTGTGGTACCTACCCTGCCCTAAAAGGGCTGGGCATGGTGTCGATGTGATGACACAGTGACTGCACAGCCACTGTGAAACATTACCAACCAGAGATCTTTACTAAGCAAAACTAACTTTGTGACTCCTTCAAAACATTCTTACTTTAGGTAAACAACACTGGGATGACAACTCTAAAATTACACATTAAAGTAAAGATTATTATGAGTCACAAATAAAGCTTTTCGTCTGCTACTGAGGTTAGTATATACATTCTTTATTACCTGGAGTCTGCGCATTCAAAAGTTGAAGCTAATATTGACTCCGACATGTCAGGCGCTTTAAAACATATTTTTCAAGACTGGTTTGTTTAAAAATCAAACATGTTGCACAAACAAGGAGTGTTCATGGTGTTCACTTGTCACCAGCTCACTACCGGGAGTGTTCATGGTGTTCACTTGTCACCAGCTCACTACCGGGGAGTGTTCATGGTGTTCACTTGTCACCAGCTCACTACTGGGGAGTGTTCATGGTGTTCACTTGTCACCAGTTCACTACCGGGGAGTGTTCATGGTGTTCACTTGTCACCAGCTCACTACCGGGGAGTGTTCATGGTGTTCACTTGTCACCAGCTCACTACCGGGGAGTGTTCATGGTGTTCACTTGTCACCAGCTCACTACTGGGGAGTGTTCATGATGTTCACTTGTCACCAGCTCACTACCGGGGAGTGTTCATGGTGTTCACTTGTCACCAGCTCACTACCAGGATTGTTCATGGTGTTCACTTGTCACCAGCTCACTACTGGGGAGTGTTCATGGTGTTCACTTGTCACCAGGTCACTACCGGGAGTGTTCATGGTGTTCACTTGTTACCAGCTCACTACCTGGAAGTGTTCACGGAGTTCACTTGTTACCAGCTCACAACCTAGTAGTGTTCATGGTGTTCACTTGTTACCAGCTCACTACAGAGGAGTGTTCATGGAGTTCACTTGTTACCAGCTCACTACCGGGGAGTGTTCATGGTGTTCACTTGTTACTAGCTCACTACCTGGGACTGTTCATGGTGTTCACTTGTCACCAGCTCACTACCGGCAAGTGTTCATGGTGTTCACTTGTTACCAGCTCACTACCGGGGAGTGTTCATGGTGTTCACTTGTTACTAGCTCACTACCGGGGAGTGTTCATGGTGTTCACTTGTCACCAGCTCACTTCCGGGGAGTGTTCATGGTGTTCACTTGTCACCAGCTCACTACAGGGATTGTTTATGGTGTTCACTTCTCACCAGCTCACTACTGGGGAGTGTTCATGGTGTTCACTTGTCACCAGGTCACTATCGGGAGTGTTCATGGTGTTCACTTGTTACCAGCTCACTACCGGGAAGTGTTCATGGTGTTCACTTATCACCAGCTCACTACAGGGATTGTTCATGGTGTTCACTTGTCACCAGCTCACTACCTGGGAGTGTTCATGGTGTTCACTTGTCACCAGCTCACTAACTGGGAGTGTTCATGGTGTTCACGTGTCACCAGCTCACTACCGGGATTGTTCATGGTGTTCACTTGTCACCAGCTCACTACCAGGGAGTGTTCATGATGTTCACTTGTCACCAGCTCACTACCGGGGAGTGTTCATGGTGTTCACTTGTCACCAGCTCACTACCGTGGAGTGGTCATTGTGTTCACTTGTCACCAGCTCACTACCGGGGAGTGTTAATGATGTTCACTTGTCACCAGCTCACTGCCTGGGAGTGTTCAAGGTGTTCACTTGGCACCAGCTCACTACCGGGGAGTGTTCATGGTGTTCACTTTTCACCAGCTCACTACCGGGGAGTGTTCATGGTGTTCACTTGTAACCAGCTCACTACCTGGAAGTGTTCATGGTGTTCACTTGTCACCAGCTCACTACCGGGGAATGTTCATGGTGCTCACTTGTCACCAGCTCACTACCGGGGAATGTTCATGGTGCTCACTTGTCTTCAGCTCACTACCGGGAGTGTTCATGGTGTTCACTTGTCACCAGCTCACTACCTGGGAGTGTTCATGGTGTTCACTTGTCACCAGCTCACTACCGGGGAGTGTTCAAGGTGTTCACTTGTCACCAGCTCACTACCGGGGAATGTTCATGGTGTTCACTTGTCACCAGCTCACTACCTGGGAGTGTTCAAGGTGTTCACTTGTCTCCAGCTCACTACCGGGGAGTGTTCAGGGTGTTCACTTGTCACCAGCTCACTACCGGGGAGTGTTAATGATGTTCACTTGTCACCAGCTCACTACCGGGGAGTGATCATGGTGTTCACTTGTCTCCAGCTCACTACCGGGGAGTGTTCAAGGTGTTCACTTGTCACCAGCTCACTACCGTGGAGTGTTCATGGTGTTCACTTGTCACCAGCTCACTACCGGGGAGTGTTTATGATGTTCACGTGTCTCCAGCTCACTACCGGGAGTGTTCAAGGTGTTCACTTGTCACCAGCTCACTACCGGTGGGTGTTCATGGTGTTCACTTGTCACCAGCTCACTACCTGGGAGTGTTAATGATGTTCACTTGTCACCAGCTCACTACCTGGGAGTGTTAATGATGTTCACTTGTCACCAGCTCACTACCGGGGAGTGTTTATGATGTTCACTTGTCACCAGCTCCTCAGCAATTCTCAAAATATGTGAACAATTGATGTAAAAAAAATTACCGATATAAATTCTTGCGTGTTGGGTAAAGTCTTAGTAGAGGACATCAGCGTACCGGAATTAATGTTGATAAATGCCACACTTATACGACATTTGGGTGTTTGTATTCTGGAAATGTTGCGCCAGCCAGTGGTTTCTTCAGTCCAATGTAGAGAAAGGTGGAAAATGGGGAGGAGTCTGACGTAATCTGTCAGTCAACCTGGAGTCCATGTGAACACATCGACTCCAGGCTGGGGGACTCAATACCTCAAACTCCTCCTCTACATTGGACTGAAGAAACCATTGGCTGGCGAAACGTTTCCATAATAAAGATACCTAAATGTTGCACAAATGTCTCATTTATCAACTTGTCGGTTTATCTAAACTATTTATTCACAACAAAGATGTTGCTCTTCAGTGTTGCTATTATATTAATGTATAACGGTAAGCGCTAAATCCATGCGAGTTCAGTGTAAGGAGTGGTGGAGGCTATGTAGTCGTGTAGACAGGTGGACAGGTAGCTTTGTAGGCGTGTAGACAGCTCGCTAGGTAGCTATGTAGGCGTACAGACAGCTGGCTAGGTAGGTATGTAGTGTAGACAGGTGGCTAGGTAGTTATGTAGCCATGTAGACAGGTGACCATATGGCCAAGTAGTTATGTAGCCATGTAGACAGGTGACCATATGTCCAAATAGTTATGTAACTGTGTAGACAGGTGGCCATGTGGCCAGATGGATATGTAGGCATGTAGCTGTGTGTCAAAATGCTAATGTTTGTTCACCAAATGTTTAATACACCCCACGCTGAACACCAAGTTGAACACCAGGGTAGTTGCTACAACCTGTCAAGTAGTGTGCTGACACCAGGCTAGTTCCTACAACCTGTCAAGTAGTTTGCTGACACCAGGCTAGTTCCTACAACCTGTCAAGTAGTTTGCTGACACCAGGCTAGTTCCTACAACCTGTCAAGTAGTTTGCTGACACCAGACTAGTTCCTACAACCTGTCAAGTAGTGTGCTGACACCAGGGTAGATCCTACAATCTGTCAAGTAGCGTACTGACACCAGGGTAGTTCCTACAGCCTGCCAAGTAGTGTGCTGACACCAGACTAGTTCCTACAGCTTGTCAAGTAGTGTGCTGACACTAGGCTAGTTCCTACAACCTGTCAAGTAGTGTGCTGACACCAGGGTAGATCCTACAACCTGTCAAGTAGTGTGCTGACACCAGGGTAGTTCCTACAGCCTGCCAAGTAGTGTGCTGACACCAGACTAGTTCCTACAGCTTGTCAAGTAGTGTGCTGACACTAGGCTAGTTCCTACAACCTGTCAAGTAGCGTGCTGACACCAGGGTAGTTCCTACAACCTGTCAAGTAGTGTGCTGAGACCAGGGTAGATCCTACAACCTGTCAAGTAGCGTGCTGACACCAGGGTAGTTCCTACAACCTGTCAAGTAGTGTGCTGACACCAGGCTAGTTCCTACAACCTGTCAAGTAGTGTGCTGACACCAGGCTAGTTCCTACAACCTGTCAAATAACGTGGTGACACCAGGCTAGTTCCTACAACCTGTCAAGTAGTGTGCTGACACCAGGCTAGTTCCTACAACCTGTCAAATAACGTGGTGACACCAGGCTAGTTCCTACAACCTGTCAAATAGCGTACTGACACCATGGAAGTTCCTACATCCTCTTAAGTAGCGTGCTGACACCATGGAAGTTCCTACATCCTCTTAAGTAGCGTGCTGACACCAGGCTAGTTCCAGGAGAGAGAGATTCATGATAATATACACTTAGAAAATCCTAGAGGAATTAGTACCAAACTTGCACACGAAAATCACTCCCTATGAAAGCAAAAGACTCTGACAGGAGATGCAACATTCCCCCAATGAAAAGCAGGGGCGCCACGAGTACACTGAGTGACAACACAGTAAGTGTCCGGGGCCCAAGACTGTTCAACTGCCTCCCAGCATACATAAGGGGGATTACCAATAGACCCCTGGCTGTCTTCAAGAAGGCACTGGACAGGCACCTAAAGTCAGTACCTGACCAGCCTGGCTGTGGTTCGTACGTCAGTTTGCATGCGGCCAACAGTAACAGCCTGGTTGATCAGACCCTGATCCACCACGAGGCCTGGTCTCAGACCAAGCCGCGGGGGCGTTGACCCCCGAAACCCTGTCCAGGTAAACTCCAGGTATACCACTTGTCAAGTAACGTGCTTGAAAATACTTGGCTACCTTTACAAACATCTTAACGGAGTATATGCGTGAGAATTCTTGGGTGTGAGTAGGCCCTGCCTAACCTAGGCCAGTAGGCTTAGATTAGTTAAGAATCGTCAGGAAACAGGACGGATACCTCCTGACGCTGGTGTTGGTCACATGATAGCCCGCTGCTAGCTCTTTTGGTCGTGTGATCGTGGCCTTCCGCTGGCTTCCTGGTCCACTTAAAAAAATATAAATAGAGCATTTTTCGACAATAAGCCTACTCTCAGTTCTTATATACTGTGAACAACTACAAAAAAATAGGTTTGACACTTATAAAAATGGGAATAGGCCTTTGAGGAGGCCTTTCTTAGAATAGGCCAGTATAGGTCTACTTCAGTGTTTCATGTTTAAGTTGTTACACTTCTTGGGGCCTACAACACCGCTGAATCGATTTAAAAGTCACTTAAGGTTAGTCACTTCGTGTGTACGCGCCGTGGTGTGTACGTGAACCTGACGTACACACGGTTGTGATGCACACATACGCGCAGGCACGAGCGTAAGAATCCGTGCGTACATTCACTCGCTGGAGAATGAGAGTGAGAGAAAGAGTGAGAGAGGGGAGAGAAAGAGAGGGAGAGAGGAAAGGAGAGAGAGGTTACATCCTCTCACCTCAATAGTTGAAGCAACACTGGCTCTCCTCTTACTCCAGGGCGGGAGGGCGTCAGGTAGAGAGGAAGGGAGGGAGGGAAGGTGTCAGGTAGAGAGGAAGGGAGGGAGGGAAGGTGTCAGGTAGAGAGGGAGGGAAGGTGTCAGGTAGAGAGGGAGGGAGGCTAGGGAATGGCAGAAAGGTTCAGAAAAATTGAAAGAGCAAGGAAAAGAAGGCTGTGGTGTGATAGGTGAGGGTGAGGACTGGCAGGATGTGAGAGAGAGGAGAGGAATTTAGGATTAGGAGTGAATAACGGGGATGAGAAATAGAGAGACTTAATATTCTAAGGGTGAAACATGACTGCAATATCTATGAAGAATCACGTGATAAATCTTACAAGTAAGGCAACCAAGGAAATGACAGCACTAAGACGCATCTCGCCTCTGTTCGACACTTGAACCTGCATGACTACGAGGCACAAGTGGGCTCTCACTCTTGAGTATACACCACATCCTTGACCTTCTTGTCTCTTTCTTTCCTCTGATCTTATCTGCCACTTTTAGACATGTTAATTTCCCAAAAAATAGTGAGTCCAGCTCTGCTATAATGAAACCTATGACGCTCCTGTGGCTGAGGAACCATTAATGGAATACTAGATATTTTAATTGTCCTGCTGACATCTCCCAGCTCAGGCTGACACTGCTGACATCTCCCAGCTCAGGCTGACACTACTGACATCTCCCAGCTCAGGCTGACACTGCTGACATCTCCCAGCTCAGTCTGACACTACTGACATCTCCCAGCTCAGGCTGACACTGCTGACATCTCCCAGCTCAGGCTGACACTACTGACATCTCCCAGCTCAGGCTGACACTGCTGACATCTCCCAGCTCAGGCTGACACTGCGGACATCTCCCAGCTCAGGCTGACACTGCTGACATCTCCCAGCTCAGGCTGACAGATTTCAATACGATACATGTAACACATCCAGTGTGATGGAATATGACAGAAACATAACTAGCTTTTGTTCCCACTATGTAACTATCATATAGAGTAGTGTAGCAGTATCTATCTCCTGGACCTGACCTTGATGAACCTAGCAGGGCGACTCATCTCTCTCCTGGACCTGACCTTGATGAACCGAGTAAGGTGACTCATCTCTCTCCTGGACCTGACCTTGATGAACCGAGTAAGGTGACTCATCTCTCTCCTGGACCTGACCTTGATGAACCGAGCAAGGTGACTCATCTCTCGCCTGGACTCGACTTGAATGGATGTGTCATGTCAGCAGTGTTTTCAACAATGGGGAGATTTGTTAAGCATGGATCCAACATTATCAGACTGTAACACTTGGATCCACTTTGCAGACAGCAAAATGACTAACTTTTATGCCACAAGTCGGGCAGCTATCAGCTGTGTATCCTCAAGAACATCATCAGTGATCACTCATTCCTTTAATTAATTACTAATGTCTGGAGCCTGTTCAGTGTGATGTATGTCAGTATACTGTAACCAATTCAAGGCATCTTATACAACTTGCATACACTCATTGTATATATAATTTACTATTGTAAGTTATCTTAATTATTAAGTTAGATATGTTACAATCACTGCTCTCTAGAAATTATTTAACTTAAACAAATTATACATGTTGCATTATGTAAATCAACCTGATGACACTGGAGGATAGGGAGGACATGATAACGACGTATAAAATACTGAGAGGAATTGACAAGGTGGATAGTGACAGAATGCTTGAGATGGGACACAGCATCAAGGGGTCACAACTGGAAGTTGAAAACTCAGATGAGTCATAGGAATGTTAGGAAGTATTTCTTCAGTCATAGAGGTGTCAGGAAGTGGCACAATCTGGAGAGTGATGTAGTGGAGGCAGGATCCATACATAAATTTAAGAACAGATACGATAAAGCTCACGGAGAGGGGAGAGATTGGACCTAGTAGCGACCAGCAAAGAGGCGAAGCGGGGAGCTGTGAATCGATTCCTGCAACCACAAATAGGTGAGTACACACACACACACACACACACACACACACACACACACACACACACACACACACACACACACACACCTCGGCAAAGGAGAAAGACCTTGGAGTGAGTATAACGCCAAGCACGTCTCCGGAGGCACACATCAACCAGATAACTGCGGCAGCATATGGGCGTCTGGCAAACCTTAGATTAGCGTTCCGTTACCTTAACAAGGAATCGTTCAAGACACTGTATACCGTGTACGTCAGGCCCATACTAGAATATGCAGCACCAGTCTGGAACCCACACCTGGTCAAGCACGTAAGGAAACTAGAGAAAGTGCAAAGGTTTGCGACAAGGTTAGTTCCACAACTCAGGGGTCTGTCTTATGAAGAAAGATTGAGGAAAATAGGACTAACAACGCTGGAGGAAAGAAGGGTCAGAGGAGACATGATAACGACATACAAAATACTGCGGGGAATTGACAAGGTAGATAGTGACAGGTTGTTTCAGAGAGGGAACACAGAAACAAGGGGACACAACTGGAAGCTGAAGACTCAGATGAGTCAAAGGGATGTCAGGAAACATTTCTTCAGCCACAGAGTAGTCAGGAAGTGGAATGGACTAGAGAATGATATAGTGGAGGCAGGAACCATACATAGTTTTAAGACAAGGTATGATAAAGCTCATGGAGCAGGGAGAGCAGAGACCCAGTAGCAGACAGCGAAGAGGCGGGGCCAGGAGCTGAGTCTCGACCCCTGCAACCTCAATTAGGTGAGTACAATTAGGTGAGTACACACACACCGCCCCGGCGGGGCGGAAACATTTCGAAGTGTTTCCTTACACACACACACACATACAACAGGCCTAGTGTCTAATCGACATGTGCCTAGGACAAAATGGTAACTAACATACTTCTCTCTATCAAGCATCTATAAATCTTAACAGATAAAGCTCCATAGTATTTACCCGTTGGTTTAATGGAGTTTAAAGTCTATCAACTACACGAAGGTAATTAAGGCCGCATGTAACCTGTTCACCACCTGTTAAGAATAGTTTACTCCCTAAAATGGGAATGAAAGTAAACCTTCACTATATACACACTGTGAAACATACACTTCACTGTATATGTATCGTGTATAAATAAACTGAATTTCATGACCTTTTGAATGTGTTTTTATTATTCGAATCTTAATTAGTGAAGAGAAAAATTGGTCAATTAGGCAGAAATGCTCTAAAAATGGTGTCAGGTATTTTATGATGGAATTGTTGACCGAAGATTAATTTTATTAAGCTACATTGTGTTACCAGGAGTTTTATTATATCACAGGAGGGGTATGCCATGAAGCAAATACAGTTACCCCCTGTCCTCCCTGGGGGTCAATTATTCCTGCCCTCCCTGGGGGTCAGTTACTGACCCTGGGGATCAGTTACCCTTGCCTACCCTGATCCTGGTAGGCCAGCGGATATAATAAACTAGCTAGAGTCGCCTGAAGGATACCTAAAATATGCTTCCGTGGGTCAACTCCATCGAGGCTCGGTCCCAGACCAGGCCTCCTGGTGAATCAAAGCCTGATCAACCAGGCTGTTACTGCTGACCGCACGTAGTCCACCGTATGCACCACAGCTCGGCTAGTCAGGAACTGATTTGAGGAACTTTTCAAGTTCCTTTTTGAAGACAGTCAGGGGTCTGTTGGTAATTTCCCTACCTTATGTATGATTGGGGGCTTTTAAATAGTCTTGGGCCCCTTACACTTATTTTATCTCGCGGTATACTCATGGCATCCCTGCATTTCACTGGAGGTATTGACCGTGTGCCGAGCCTGGTTTAGTAGGGAGTGATTTGTTCAGATGTGGGACCAGTCCCTTAAGGATTTTCCCGGTCAAGGGACTTGAAGCATTTTCAGTAATGTAGATGTTAATCTACAGCAGTATACTAATAGCCTAGAGAGAACAAGTGACTTTAAAAAGACCATCATTGGGTTGGCTCCCCTTCTTTTGAAGGCTCTCGTTATTCATCCTATCATTTTCTTTGTGGCTGTGATAATGACACTATTGTGATCCTTAAAGGCGAGAGCCTCTGACTTCCTCACTCTTAAGTCCTTCACGTTAGTTTCTCGTTCTACTCAGTGGTTACAATTAATTTTATTCTCCGTTCTTCTTGTTATTTCCTCAAATTTTTTATACTAGAGTAACACAAATTTGTCATCATTGAACATCACATTGTTTCCTGTGGCCCACTGGAAGACTGGTGGCCCCGTGGCTAAAGCTCTTACTTCACACGGTGAGTGTCCGGGTTCGATTCCAGGCGAGGGTAGAAACATTGGGCGTGTTTCCTTACACCGGTTGTCTATGTTCCCCATCAGTAAAATGGGTACCTGGGTGTTAATGGACTGGTGTGGGTCGCTTCCTGGGACAAAACTGACCTAATATGCCCGAAATGCTCTGCATAACAAGGGGCTTTCTATGCAGTAGTGCACATGTACTTGTAGAAATAAAGATATTTTATTGTTATTTATATCTGCTTCTGCAAAGTCTGTGTATACTAAATCCGCATTTCGTTCATCTTCCAGTGTATGTAGGACCGTGTTGTAGTGGCCCAGTAGTTACAAGAGGCATGAGCGATCTGCTTTGAAATCATGGGTTGTGCAGTTGTGAATTTATGTGGTTAGCGATCTTGCTTTTTAAAACCCTTTCAAATATTTTTTTATAATGTGGGGCATTAGTGCTATCAATCCCTAGCTCTTTGTTATTGCTTTGGTGCCACCTTTGTGGAGTGGGGTTATATCGGTTGTAGTTAATGGTTGTAAGAGGACTTCCGTGTTTATATTTTCTCTCCATAAAATATTCAACGCCCATGAAAGGGGTTTCTTGCAGCTCCTGATAAAGACGGAGTTCCACGAGTCTGGGTCTGGGGCAGAATGCATAGGCGTCTTGTCACTACTTTTTTTTTTAAAGTCATATGGGATTAGTATTATGCCACAAATTTTGAAGATATTGATAAGGTTTTCTGTCTTGTTCATCAAGAATTCGTTCAGATTGTCGACTTTTAGCCTGTTTGAGCAAGGGTACGATACTGAATGCAGTTTTTGCCCTGCATTTTGCCTATGACAAGGAGTATTTTAGATTTCTTTCATTTTCATTAATTCTTTTTAGCTCCCTCTGTCTCCTGGACTCAGTATGATTCATTCAATTTGAGTGTACTGTCTTCTATTTCTCCAGCCCGTGCTTCCTTCCGCACTTCAGACTGTCACCCTTGATAAGTCCTGTGATTCTTCGTCTTCGCCTGTAGAGGAAGCGTCTCTTTTTCTAGCTTACTTCTCTTGTTTTTCTTTAGTGGAATGTTCCTTGAGCATGGTTCTAGTGCCACCGAGTTAATCCTTTTTAGACACTGTTTGGGATCCACGTTATTCACAATATCCTGCCAGATTGTTTTATCAAGGACATGATAGATTCAATCTCAATTAATGTTTTTACTGTTAAAGTTGAATTTCGTGAAAACAGCCTCGTGGCTTTTAGTGTTCCACTGGTCAGGACCCACGTGCATGCAGGTCTAAACTTCGATTAGCTTGTGATGTGACTTTACCGTCTTCTTCACCGTTATATTTCATACCAGGTCATCCTTATTCGGGAATATAAGGTCAAGGGTATTTTCTAGTCTTGTCGGCTCCACTGTTTGCTGGCTTAAGGTCAATTTATTACACTTTTAATAGTTCATATAAATGAAAATGTTCTTCTGAGCTTACCCCCTGGGATGATCTCTATTACACTATTTGCTACATTTTTTCATTTTAAATGTCTTAAATTGAAATCACAAAGCAGCAAGATATTTGGGACTGGGGCTGAGAGATTTTCCAGACGGTATTTAGTTTACGACAGATGTTCCTTGAACTGTTAGGAAGTTGCATCTGGAGGCTTATATACAACGATCTTTACTGCCAAACTTCAACTACATCATTTGTGGTGTTTAGTAACTGCTCTAACATATAGATCAAACCTGCTTTACCCCTTGTTGTTGTCTGTTGTTACGGTCGCATCTAAATAAGTTGTACCCTGATATCCATATTTCGTTGTTAAAGTGGTCTCTTGTGTGGGGTCTCTGAGAGCTGCAAGCATTACATTTGACTCCAGGAGGAGCCCACTGACAAATGGTATTTTGTTCTTGGTGGATGGTTTAAGGTCCTGTATACAGTATTTACAAAAAAAGTAACTAATGTACTGCTTCTTTGTTGGTGGATTTTGTCGTTGGTATTAATATCTGCGGTTCTGGTGGCACAGTCAGAGGACCACTGAATGTGCCTCCAGTCCAACAAAACTCAGAGATGGTGAAATATTTTTGTCATTCTTGCTATTTCTTTCTGCTTTCTGCCACTAAAAAAAATCTTGCTACTGAATGGTTGTAACTACCATGGTTAGTTTCCCATGGTTTTTAGTGTTTGTACCTCCTGGTCCCTTTCTAATAGTATGCAGGGCAGTTTGTGCCATATCATTGTTTTTCATTTACCAGATAAAGAGTTTGCAGAGGTAAAACGACACATTCCTGTTGTTGGGAGATTATGGCATCTTTTATTAATGGTCAAATTTGCACGTCACATTCGTTTTTCCAAACTTTCTATGCCTACAGACACTCCAACCATAGAATAAGCACATTCCTGTTTTCTGTTGGCTGGGATTTGTGGGGACTGGGTTGCCAAGTGATGTAGTTTATAGATCTGCACTAGCACCAGCACCGTCCTCAGCGACAGTACAAGAACCAGCAACACCACCAGCTGTTACTAGAACTGGACCATCACCATCTTCAGAAGTACTATCCGAACCAGCAATAGCGCCAGCTTATGCACTATTTTGTATTTCTAGATCTGTACCCGCACTTCAGAAACAGCAACACCAGCTGTGACGTACTGTTTCGCATTTCAAAACGTGTATCAGAACCGCCACCGAAAACAGCACCAGCTGAAGCACTGTTGTACATCACTTAGTCCAACTCTCGGTGCTCCTCACCTGTGTTCCTTTCTCATCTGGGTTTCTCTGCGTTCCTGGCACACCTGAGCTATGTTACATCTGTGTTCCTTCACTACCTCCTGTGGTCTACATGAGTATTTCTGACCCTGTGTTATCTCTGTGTACCATTCAGAACTTCACTTATTTCTTCACTTTCCCAACTCTCGTATTTATGTCTGTGTAAATAAATATGTAAAAAGAGAGCAAATGAGAGAGTGGGTGAGACGTTATCAACAAATTTTGTTGAAAATAAGAAAAAGTTTTGGAGCAAGATTTAATAAGTTGAGGAAGCCTAGAGAACAAATATATTTGATCGTTAAAAATAGGAGAGGAGAGTTATTAAATGGAGAGTTAGAGGTATCGGGAAGATGGAGAGAATATTTTGAGGAATTGTTAAATGTTGATGAAGACAGGGAAGCTGTGATTTCGTGTGTAGGGCAAGGAGGAATAACATCTTGTAGGAGTGTGGAAGAGCCAGTTGTGGGTGTAGGGGAAGTTTGTGTGGCAGTGGGTAGAATGAAAGGGGGTAAGGCAGCTGGGATTGATGGGATAAAGATAGAAATGTTAAAAGCAGGTGGGGATATAGTTTTGGAATGGTTGGTGTTTTTATTTAGTAAATGTATGAAAGAGGGTAAGGTACCTAGGGACTGGCAGAGAGCATGCATAATTCCTATGTATAAAGGAAAAGGGGACAAAAGAGAGTGTAAAAATTATAGGGGACTAAGTCTGTTGAGTATGCCTGGTAAAGTGTATGGGAGAGTTATTATTGAAAGAATTAAGAGTAAGACGGAGAGTAGGATAGCAGATGAACAAGGAGGCTTTAGGAAGTGTAGGGTGTGTGTAGACTAAGTGTTTACAGTGAAACATATAGGTGAAAAGTATCTAAATAAGGGTAAAGATATTTTTGTGGCATTTATGGATTTGGAAAAGGCATATGACAGGATGGATAGGGGGCAATGTGGTAGATGTTGCAAATGAATGAAATAGGTGGTAGGTTATAGAAAGCAGTGAAACGTTTTTACGAGGATATTGAGGCTCAGGTTAGAGTATGTAGGCGAGAGGGAGATTATTTCCCAGTAAAAGTAGGCCTTAGACAGGGATGTGTGATGTCACCGTGGTTGTTCAACATATTTATAGATGGGGTTGTAAGAGAAGTGAATGCTCTGGTGTTGGCAATAGATGTGGCGTTAAAAGATAAAGAATCTAACACAAAGTGGGAGTTATCACAGTTGCTCTTTGCTGATGACACTGTGCTTTTGAGAGATTCTGAAGAGAAGTTGCAGAGGTTGGTGGATGAGTTTGGTAGGGTATGTAAAAGAAGAAAATTGAAAGTGAATATAAGAAAGAGTAAGGTGATGAGGATAACAAAAAAAATAGGTAACGAAAGATTGGATATCAGATTGGAGGGAGAGAGTATGGAGGAGGTGAATGTAATCAGATATTTAGGTGTGGACGTCAACAGATGGGTCTATGAAAGATGAGGTGAATTGTAGAATTGACGAGGGGAAAAAGGCGAGTGGTGCACTGAGGAGTCTGTGGAGACAAAGAACTTTGTCCATGGAAGCAAAGAGGGGAATGTATGAGAGTATAGTTATACCAATGCTCTTAAATGGGTGTGAAGCATGGGTGGTGAATGTTGCAACAAGGAGAAGGCTGGAGGCAGTGGAGAGGTTATGTCTCAGGGTAATGTTCGGTGTGAATATCATGCAGAGAATCCGTAGTTTGGAGATTAGGAGGTGTGGGGTATCTAAAAGTATTATCCAAAGGGCTGAGGGGTTGTTGAGGTGGTTCGGACATGTAGAGAGGATGGAACGAAGTAGAATAACTTGGAGAGTGTATGAATCTGTAGTGGAGGGAAGGTGGGGTAGAAGTCAGTCTAGGAAAGGTTGGAGGGAGTGGATAAAGGAGGTTTTATGTGTGAGGGGCTTGGACTTCCAGCAAGCATGCATGAGCATGTTAGATAGGAGCAAATGGAGACAAATGGTTTTTAGGACTTGATGCACTGTTGGAGTGTGAGCAGGGTAATGTTTGTGAAGGGATTCAGGGAAACCGGCAGGCCGGACTTGAGTCCTGGAGATGGGAAGTACAGTGTCTGCACTCTGAAGGAGGAGTGTTAATGTTGCAGTTTTATAACTGTAGTGTAAGCACGCCTCTGGCAAGACAGTGATGGAGTGAATGATGGTGAAAGTTTTTCTTTTTCGGGCCACCCTGCCTTGGTGGGAGACTGCCGATGTGTTAATAAAAATATAAAAAAAACATATATATGTCGTGCCGAATAGGTAAAACTTGCGATTTTGGCTTAAATAGCATCGCTGTTCTTGCCAAATAAGGCAAGCGAAAAATTTTTGTGTGCAATAATTTCACAAAAATAATTCTAAACCTAACAAAAAAATGTATTTCATTGTCTTTGTTTGTTATAATAAGGTTTGATAAGTTTTCTAAGGGTTTTTGGTACAAAATTATTTGTACTTTAACATAAATGAATATATATATATATATATATATATATATATATATATATATATATATATATATATATATATATATATATATATATATATATATATATATATATATATATATATATATGGTGTCATTTACTACGTGTGTGATACTTCTCAGTTCCTAAATCAAAAAATTTTTCGTGGTCCTAAATATCGAGCTGGAGAAGAGACTTTGATCTAAAGATTGAGAACCACTCTCCCAGGGATCAAACCTAATTAACTCTCATTCTCCAGCACTTGTCTGTAGTAATAATAATATAAATAATAATAACTGAATAATAATAAATAATAATAATACTAATAGTAGGCTAAAGAAAATTACTCAAGTCTGAGCATTCACTTTTTCTTCAACAATTTCTGCAACTTTTATTGACACGTTTTTTTTTTTTATTATTATTATTCTTGATTCGCCGATACTCTCCGGGCCTTTTCCAAGTGGTGGCCCGGCCTTGGCTCCCTTTCGATGAGGAGGTACAAGTACCTCCTCATCATTGGGACCTACTGTCCCCAGGCCTAGCCACATTCCCAGCCCTCACAGGGCTCGTAGGGAGAAGCTAGGCCAATCTCTGGTCTGCCAACTTCCCCGCCCCAGGGAAGCTAATGGGAAAAGCAGTCTTGTGAGCTGCAAGTGGTAGCAAGCTCTGGCTCAGGCACCTACCCTGCCCTAAAAGGGCTAGGCATGGTGTCCAGTTTTATTATTATTATTATTTTTATTATTATTATTATTCACTGTATTATTATTATTCACTGTATTATTTTTATTCACTGTATTATTATTTTTATTATTATTTTTCACTGTATTATTATTTTTATTATTATTATTCACTGTATTATTATTTTTATTATTATTTTTCACTGTATTATTATTTTTATTATTATTATTCACTGTATTATTATTTTTATTATTACTTTTTTATTTTTGTTATTTTTATTATATGTCGCGGTAATATTATTTTCTTTATTATTATTTGTAATGAAAGGTTTATTATAGTAAAGCTGCTATTAATTCTATCTTAATTGAAGTCTGGTGAGGAAATAATGATGATTATATCTGCTTTCTTTCTTTCTTGTTCCTCCTCTCCTTCTTTCGTCCCATGCTATTCCTGTTTTCTTTCTTGTTTTTCATATTCTTCCTGTTTTCTTTCTTTTAAACGTTGATTTTTATCAGTAGTCTCTATTTCATCTCATATCAATCTTCCCGTTTTCTCGTTTTGCCGTTTTCTTTCATGCTCTTTCCGTTTTCTTTCATGCTCTTCCCGTTTTCTTTCATTCTCTTCCCGTTTTCTTTCTTGTTTTGCCGTTTTCCCTAGTGTTATTTCCATTTTCTCTTTATTTTAACGTTCTCTCTCATGTTCTTCCCGTTTTCTCTTCTGTTTTATCATTTTCTCTCATCCCATTTGTTCATGTTCTTCCTGTTATCCCTGTTATTCTTCGTGTGTTGTGCTTATTTCCTGTTCCTGCTCGATCAGTGTTACGTCTGGTGCTTCTTCATTGTCTCTCAAGTGAAACTTGCTGTCGTGGAGGTCAACCTCGATTACTTTGAGGTCAACCTTGACACCTTGGAGGTCAGTCTCGACTCCTTGGAAGTCTGCCTCGGTTCTTTGGAGGTCAACCTTGCCCTCCTGGATAGGACTTGCCACCTTATCCTGCTTAATCGATTCTAGAGAGAGAGAGAGAGAGAGAGAGAGAGAGAGAGAGAGGGAGGGAGGGAGAGAGAATGAATTGTGGTTTTTAACACATCAAAAATAGTAATATATAAATAACAAGAAAAGATCTGGACAATAATAATAGAGGGGTTGCCATGGCAACATCCCACTAGCCCCACCCACACACTCAACATCACTGCTTGCTTGACTGACTCTAGTCTAAACAACACCACGCCCGTCCCTGCCATCCCCTGCTATTCTTATATTCCACCCCGGGTATTTTTTCTATCACCGCTCTTGCCATCCATCTATCACCACTCCTGTCATCCACTTATCTCCACATCTGCTATATATATCTCCACCCCTGGCATCCATTCCCACCCCTGCCATCCACCACCACCACTGCCATCCATCACCACCACTGCAATCCATCACCACCACTGCCATCCATTCCCATCCCTGCCATCCATCACCGCCACTGCCTTCCACCACCACCACTGCCATCCATCACCACCCCTGCCATCCATCACCACCCCTGCCATCCATCACCAATACTGTCATCCGTCACCCCTGCCATCCATTTCCACCACTGCCATCCATCACCACCCCTGCCATCAACCACCACCCCTGCCATCCATCACCACCCCTGCCATCCACCACCACCACCCGTCATCTATCACCACCTCTGCCATCCATCATCACCCCTGCATTCCATCACCCCTGCTGCATCCATCACCCCTGCTAGCCATCTTCACCCCTGCCTGCCATCCACCACCCCTGCCATTAACCACCCCTGGCATCTATCACCCCTGCCATTCACAGTCTTCACAACAACGTCGGGACAAATTGACGGAAAAATTCAATTGTTTTGCGACAGCCTGAGCTGTGCTGCGCCCCTCACTGTTGTGAGTCATCTGCTCACTGGTGCTCACCTGAGCTCCCGCACTCCTTTAGCGCTCACTCCATGCTGAAGGACTCTTGATCCAAGGAACTGGAGGAAACTTACGTTGTACTTGTAGAAATAAAGATTATTATTCTTCCTTGGATCAAACCTAATTGCCTTCCACTGCCCAGTGAATATTCGACCCCTACGGGTTTATCGCTTCCCCATGCAAATTATTGTAATAATAATAATAATAATAATAATAATAATAATAATAATAATAATAATAATGGAATATATTGATTAAAAATATGTTAGAACACGTCGGGATTGATCCATCATGTCAGGGTTGTTCCATCATGTCAGAATTGTTCCATCATGTCAGGACTGATCCATCATGTCAGGACTGATCCATCATGTCAGGATTGATCCATCATGTCAGGACTGATCCATCATGTCAGGACTGATTTATCATGTCAGCGTTGATCCATCATGTCAGGGTTGATCCATCATGTCAGCGTTTATCCATCATGTCAGGGTTGATCCATCATGTCAGGGTTGATCCATCATGTCAGCGATCTATCCTATCATGTCAGGACACCATCATGCAAAGATGATCCATCATGTCAGACTGATCCATCATGTCAGGGTTGATCCATCATGTCAGGATTGATCTATCATGTCAGCGTTGATCCATCATGTCAGGGTTGATCCATCATGTCAGCGTTTATCCATCATGTCAGGACTGATCCATCATGTCAGGACTGATCCATCATGTCAGGACTGATCCATCATGTCAGGACTGATCCATCATGCAAAGATTGATCCATCATGTCAGGGTTGATCCATCATGCCACGATTAATCCAACACGGTGGTGTTGTCTGGTGATAATGCTGGTCTAGTTGACTGGTCTAGTGTTAGTCTGGTCTAGTAGACTAGTCTAGTGCTAGTCTGGTCTAGTTGACTGGTCTAGTGTTAGTCTGGTCTAGTAGACTGATCTAGTGTTAGTCTGGTCTAGTATGGTGGTGTGTGGTGTTGAGACTGGTCTAGTGTTAGTCTGGTCTAGTAGACTAGTCTAGTGTTAGTCTTGTCTAGTTGACTAGTCAAGTGTTAGTCTAGTCTAGTAGACTGGTCTGGTGTTAGTCTGGTCAAGTAGACTGGTCTAGTGTTAGTCTGGTCTAGTATTAATCTGGTCTAGTTGACAGGTCTAGTGTTAGCTGGTCTAGTTGACTGGTCTAGTGTTAGTCTGGTCTAGTAGACTGATCTAGTGTTAGTCTGGTCTAGTAGACTAGTCTAGTGCTAGTCTGGTCTAGTTGACTGGTCAAGTGTTAGTCTAGTCTAGTAGACTGGTCTGGTGTTAGTCTGGTCTAGTAGACTGGTCTAGTAATGGTGTTGCCTAGTACTTAGACAAGTGTAGGAGAGTTGAATCTTACTTTCAGGATGAAGGAGGAGTTTTTCTAGTCCCAGGATGGGCGACTCAGCCAGCAGTGTCACCACCACCGCCGCACACACTGACATCAACAACACTCCACACGTCTCTTCTATCTGTAGGAGTACCAGCAGCAGCTCTAGCAGGTGCAGAAGCTCAAAGAGGAGAAGGTCAAGGAGGATGAGGAGGAGCTCAAGGAGGAGGAGCTCAAGGAGGAGAAGGTCAAGGAGGATGAGGAGCTCAAGGAGGAGAAGGTCAAGGAGGATGAGGAGGAGCTCAAGGAGGAGAAGGTCAAGGAGGATGAGGAGGTCAAAGAGGAGGAGCTCAAGGAGGAGAAGGTCAAGGAGGATGAGGAGGAGGTCAAAGAGGAGGAGAAGGTCAAGGAGGATGAGGAGGAGGTCAAAGAGGAGGAGCTCAAGGAGGAGAAGGTCAAGGAGGATGAGGAGGAGGTCAAAGAGGAGGAGCTCAAGGAGGAGAAGGTCAGGGAGGATGAGAAGGAGCTCAAGCAGGAGGTGGAGGAGGTCAGAGAGGAGGAGCTCAAGGAGAAGGTCAAGGAGAATGAGGAGGCGCTCAAGGAGTAGCTCTTCGGAGGAGGAGGAGGAAGTTAAGAAGGACGAGGAAGAGCTCAGCGAGGAAGAAGAGCTCAAGGAGGAGGAGGAGGAGGAGGAATAATAATAATAGGAGGTCAAGGAGGAGGAAGAGGAACAGGAGGAGAAGAATGAAGAGGAGGATTAATGGAAGACAATGTACCACAACAACAATAGCACTCATAAACACTGCTACACACCTGTCTTACCACACACGTCTTACCATACACTTGTCTTACCACACACCTGTCTTACCACACACTTGTCTTATCATACACTTGTCTTACCACACACTTGTCTTACCACACACTTGTCTTATCATACACTTGTCTTACCACACACTTGTCTTACCACACACTTGTCTTACCACACACTTGTCTTACCACACACTTGTCTTACCACACACTTGTCTTACCACACACTTGTCTTACCACACACTTGTCTTACCATACACTTGTCTTACCACACACTTGTCTTACCACACACTTGTCTTACCATACACTTGTCTTACCACACACCTGTCTTACCACACACATCTTACCATACACTTGTCTTACCACACACCTGTCTTACCACACACTTGTCTTACCCCACACATTAACATCTCCATTCAAGGCAGGTGAAATTGCAGATCTAGAGAATGTACAGAGAATGTTTACTGCACGTATAAGTTCCATCAAACACCTTAACTACTGGGAACGCCTGGAAGCACTTGACTTGTACTCACTGGTAGAGTATGATTTCGTTGGTGAGTCGAAACATACCTCTTGTAACTCTGTTCACAGAGCGTTGTTCAGACTTAGTGATTTTTGACGTTTTGCTGAGGTTGTGGGTTGTACCTGGACACTCTAGGTCAAATCAGGTCCCAAACTAAAGCTTCTGACCTATTTGGATCTACTCACCGTCTTAGTCGGGGATTTGGTTAAGCTGAACTTAGATTCAGTACTAAGGGAGTTTTTTGACTTTCATGGAGGATCTGCTGATGGTCCCCAGTTAGGATCGTTATTTTGTCTCCTTGTTCCTGACTTCGTGATGCTGTTTTGTACATTATTATTGTTCCATTCGTCATATTGTTCAAGCAAGCTGTTTTGATTGCCTTGTTGATCAAGAAGATAGATTATTTGAGGACGTTTAGTCAGTCACTTTAAGTCTAAGTCGAGTCTTATTGAGACATAACGAACGACTTAAGCACATACACACATTCTCACACACACACTTGTATATGCTAGTATTTTTATAACTGATGATAACGTACCAGACGGTACTTGGGAGTCATATTGATATGAAATATGCCTTCAGCCGTATACTACTATATGTACAATTTAACTTTGCTCTACAAGAGATATGAAGGAGCTTGCATCCTAAACTATGTAATACTTATTATCCACCTAGATACCTTTTGTATTAAAGATCTCATATTTTATTTCGTTGCATTATTATCACTTAGTTGTAATTCCCAAACTCTATTAATATTTCACTCAAATCAAGGAATAACTAGACCTGATCTTATTCTGACAACTTGTTATAAAAACCAGAAACAGGCTGAATACTAGAGACAGGTGTATGCTAAAGACACACCTGTCTTTAGCATACACCTGTCATACCTTACCACACACCTGTTTTACTACACATCTATAAGAACATAAAGAAGAAACACTGCAGTAGGCCTACTGGCCCATGCGAGGCAGGTCCAAGTCATCTCCCGGCTTAAACCAGTGACCCAACCTAGTCAGGTCAGGTCACATCCACTTAAGGAAGGGGCACGGCATCAGACCTACTAGCACAAACTAGTCAGGTCCAACTCACACCCACCCACACCCACTCATGTATTTATCCAACCTATTTTTAAAACTACACAACGTCTTAGCTTCTATGACGGTACTCGGGAGTTTGTTCCACTCATCCACAACTCTATTACCAATACACACACAACCCGCACGTATAGAAAAGAGAGGAGCTTACGTCGACGTAAGCTTACTACACACCTGTCATAGCATACACCTGTCTTATGCACATGTCATACTATACACCTGTCTTACCACACACCTGTCTTAAGTTACCACATACCTGTCTTAGCACACACCTGTATTACCACACCCTTGTCATACTACACACCTGTCTTAGCACACGTCTGTCTTAGCACACATCTGCCTTAGCAGACAGGTAGGTATCTTACCTTAGTAAGGTGAGTGTAGTAGGTAGGTCGCTGGGTTGAGTACAATAACATAAACTGTAGTGGTAGTGAAGTGAGGTAGATGGTGTATGTTAATCTGCTGAATGGTTGCCAGCACGGGTGAGAGAGTATCCAGTCTACCGGTCCTGTGGGGTAGTGGTGGTGGAAAACACATAAGCAGTATAATGTGATCCTTTATTGACAACGTTTTGCCCACACAGTGGGCTTTATCAAGTCACAAACAGATCTACCTGGGTGAAGGTACGTGAGTATTTATAGGATGGACCCAGCATTCTCCACATGACTCCATCCTAGTCTACCTTCCTAGCTTCTGGCTTATTTTCGTAGCTTCTAGCTTATCTTCATAACTCCTAACTTACATTAGTAGCTCCTAGCTTACCACTGTAGCTCCTAGTTTACCTCCGTAGTTCCTAGCTTATCTTCACAACTCCTAGCTTACATTAGTGGTTCCTAGCTTACCTCCGTAGCCCCAAGCTTACCTTCATAATTCCCAGCTTACCTCCGTAGCCCCAGTGACAAGCTAGGACGACCCAGGCTACTGCTACAGCCCAGGCGGCACGGTGTAGACTACCATAGAACACAGCCTCGATCAGTGTCATCTGTGGCACTACGTCAGGGGTGTCAGCGTAGTTGTAGCGTGCTATGCCCAGTAGTACGGCCAGGGCAACAACCCAGGCACATGCCCACCCCACCACCACCTGCCACTGAAACACCAACACACACAAGAAAATGGTTATAATAATAACGATTAATTTTTAAGGGGTAAGCCAACGAAAGATCTCAGTCAGATGACAAAGTCCCGAGTCAGGAAACACTTGACCTGTTCCCTGACAAACTTTACCTAACCTAACCCAACACAAGTGTCACAACACCTACAACGGCGCAACACTGGCTCTCACATGAGAGTATTTCATCCACAGTGGTATATTAGCAGTTATTCGGCGAAAAATTCCCTGACTTTACCTTGTTATAAAAAAACTCATAACCACTTAAACTTGTTTATATTCATCCATACCTGGTTAAAATATGAAGTCATGTTAATATTTTAAAACCACATGTTAGCTGCGCTCTAATATTGCTGTGACTGAATTCATGTCTGCATAAATAACTGGTTACGAGTGTAACCAGTTATAAACATGCAAATAATTCATTACCACTGACTTGTTTAGCTATCAAAACATTGAGGACCATTTCCTGGACCCATCATGTGCCTCTGTTATATGTGGACCGTGAGTATGGTGTGCATAATAAAGCTAGTGAATTAACTAAGTCCCCCATGTATCATGTATCACATTTGTATCACACATGGTATATAATGTCTTAAGTTTGATATAAAATGAACATTAGGGAACTTTTAGTTTGTATCTCAGAAGGGGAACTTTCAAGTGATTGTCTAATGTTTTTCCTTCGTCTAATTTTCGTTTATAACTCGAGAATGACTTATTCTATCGGCATGAAATCTTCAACGCATGTTTACTGTAACTAAGGAAAAGGTTCATGATAATATTGGCATGCGCAGGTCTCTGGTTACTTGTATATAGAATATTCCCCGATATTTTTTGTGTAAAATCTAGCTGGACAATGTCTTAAAACTTTAGACACGAGATACTTGTCCTGTTTCCTGACAAACTAAACATCACCTCCAAGACCCGAGCCAGGAGACACTTGTTCTGTTTCCTGACAAACAAAACACCATCATCGCCACCATCTTATTTCTGAGTCGCGCCTTCCTATTTTCGCTTCATTGGCAAAACATTAAAATTTTTAAATCTATTGCTTCTTCCAGATTACTGATGTAAATTATATATATAAAAAAAACATTTAATTAGGTGGAGGAGCGCTTCTTGAAGAACCTGTAGGTTCAGGTATTCACATTCTTCCAGGATTAAAACCACCTGTTGGTTCCTCTCATAGAGCCAGGCATTGATCCGGATCTGAAGAGTGCCTCTTATACCGCGGGAGGGAGGTGGAGAGTGCCTCTTATACCGCGGGAGGGAGGTGGAGAGTGCCTCTTATACCGCGGGAGGGAGGTGGAGAGTGCTGGAGGCAGATGGAAAAAGAGTAGTGGAGAGAGATGGAAGGAAACTGGTGGAGATGGAAGGGGAGTGGTGGAGAGAGATGGAAGGGAACTGGTGGAGATGGAAGGGGAGTGGTGGAGAGAGATGGAAGGGGAGTGGTGGAGAGAGATGGAAGAGGAGTGGTGGAGAGAGATGGAAGGGGAGTGGTGGAGAGAGATGGAAGGGGAGTGGTGGAGAGAGATGGAAGGGGAGTGGTGGAGAGAGATGGAAGGGGAGTGGTGGAGAGAGATGGAAGGGGAGTGATGGAGAGATAGTATTGATTGCAGGTTCAGGTATCATTAAGGCCACAATTCGGGTATAATATATATATATATATATATATATATATATATATATATATATATATATATATATATTCCGAATAGGTAAAATTGGTCAATTATCAGAAACTCATTTAAAATTAAGTCCATTCTAAAATTTTCTCTTATACATTTAAAGATATATTTTTTTCATTTATGTTAATGCGAAAATTAATAATTTTGTAGCAAATGAACCTTAGAAAACTTACCTAACCTTATTATAACAAGCGCAATTTAATTTAGCCTCATCCAACTAAATATAGTTTAGATAAGTTTACAATAATTTAATAAAGAAACACAATGAAATCTATTTTTTTCGTTAGGTTCAGAATGATTTTTGCGAAATTATTGCATACACAAATTTTGGCTTGCCTTATTCGGCAAGAACAGCGTTGCTATTTAAGCCAAAATCGCAGTATTTCAAAATCAGTATTTCAATTTTGTCATTTTCTTGTATAAAAAAAAAGTTGGCATCACCACTGGCCAAAATGTGTGCAAACTTAGTCTCTAAGTAAGATTTACCAGCGGTTAAAGTTGGAAACCGATCTGATTCCAAGTTTATTTTTAACAATGTAAGTAAAACTTCAAATTTGCACTTAGACTGAACTTGTGTGGCATCGTCCTTCTTAAGAATACGTCATCATTAATGTGAAGACGATCACAAGAAACTTCCTTTAATAACGGAATAAAATAAATATCACTATTTATCCAATAAAACTGGCAGATTGAACTTGGCGCTCAGGAAACCACACCAGTGGTGAAAATTTGAAGCCGACCAGATGAGTCATTCTCCAGTAATGACACAGACTCCAACAATTCCAAGTTTATTTTTTGACTGTTTTACTACACCAACAAATCTGCCTAACAAATGGGTACTATCCTGGCGCTAAGATACACCTGCCGTTAAATACTCAGGTCGTTCAGAAAAGGTAAACTAAAATCTATTTAACGTGATGTAACGGGAATAATTTTTTTCGCACCGGTCACATCTGTTGCTACACTGCTGAATTTTACTCTCCACCGTCGTAGTATTTTTTTTATACCTTTTCTGAGCTTCTGAAGCTCCGCCACTGAGTTGGGAAGATATCCCAGCCATTCCAGGTTGCTGGGAATGAGTTCAATAATGTTGGTCATAGGGCACCTGCACATGACAGTTGTTTCTAGAATTTGGTCTTCGTTACCGTACACAAGCATTCAAAATTTGAATCTGATCGGATGAGTGGTTCTCCAGTTATGAACGAAATAATGTCAAAAGTAGGAGGAAGAAAAAAAAGTGAAAAAATAATAATCAGGCAACCACTTAAGGTTCCCTAGGAGGATACCTATTAATAAAAATAAAATATAATACTACTACTACTACTACTACTACTACTACTACTAATAATAATAATAATAATAATAATAATAATATTATTATTATTATTATTATTATTATTATTATTATTATTATTATTATTATTATTATTATTTCAAAGTGCAGATTTTTTAAATAAATTTAAATTTTGATTTTTAATGGTAGACTGAAGAATATTTATTTTATGCAGTCAAGTGTCGCAGCCATGACTCACAGTGCTGAGGCGTGTAATCCTGGGTGAATCCCTGGCCTTATGAAGGAGGTACCCGGCCCAAATGCCCACTATGTATGGTCCTGCTCTACACCACGGCATCAGGTACACCTTGTGGTTGTACTCCAACATGTCCTCCGTGCTGCAATGTAAGACGTTGTAACTGTTAGCGTTGTGACGACATAAACCATGAGCTACATTTAGGTATAGTATCACAAGTTGCACTTGTAGTAGTGTGTTTACCTAACTGATTTTGTTGTGGTTGAGTCTTAGCTTGTTGCTCGGCCTCTTGGCGTAATTCACCGCTGTCGAATACATCTTTCAAAACAAGATGATACTTCTACTACTTTTTTTCTTTCACTTTTAGTTTATTTCTTCATTTCTTACCTTTAACAGTTTTCCCAAACGTCTGCTAGACTCCTCTGCATATCCAGCTTCTATTATTTTTAATGTGTACACTCGTAGCTCAACATGTGAGCAGCAGCGCAAAAATAAAAAAAAAGAATTACAATTGTTGTTGTAGAGGTGTGAGCACAGCTCACACCTCTACAACAATTGTCATCAAAGATTTGTTAAGTTATACCATGAATTGAGGAAAGATCCTGGACTTCACCTTACGAAAAAGAGAAAGCAAATGCGATAGTAATTATGGACAAGGTAGATTATAGTAGATTAATTGACCATTGGAAGAAACTACTTTCCATTGCAGGCGCTACGTGATGTAATAAATGATAATACAATTAATATCACGTAGCGCCTGCAGCGGAACGGTACTGTCTTCCAGTGGTCAATTAAAACTTCTGCAATTCTTTTTTTTTTTTTGCTGCTGCCGCTCACAAGCTGAGCTACGAGTGTACAAGCTGAGCTACGAGTGTACAAGCTAAGCTACGAGTGTACAAGCTGAGCTACGAGTGTACAAGCTGAGCTACGAGTGTACAAGCTGAGCTACAGTGTACAAGCTATACGAGTGTACAAGCTGAGCTACGAGTGTACAAGCTGAGCTACGAGTGTACAAGCTGAGCTACGAGTGTACAAACTGAGCTACGAGTGTACAAGCTAAGCTACGAGTGTACAAGCTAAGCTACGAGTGTACAAGCTAAGCTACGAGTGTACAAGCTAAGCTACGAGTGTACAAGCTAAGCTACGAGTGTACAAGCTGAGCTACGAGTGTACAAGCTGAGCTACGAGTGTACAAGCTGAACTACGAGTGTACAAGCTGAGCTACGAGTGTACAAGCTAAGCTACGAGTGTACAAGCTGAGCTACGAGTGTACAAGCTGAGCTACGAGTGTACAAGCTGAGCTACGAGTGTACAAGCTGAACTACGAGTGTACAAGCTGAACTACGAGTGTACAAGCTGAGCTACGAGTGTACAAGCTGAGCTACGAGTGTACAAGCTGAGCTACGAGTGTACAAGCTGAGCTACGAGTGTACAAGCTGAGCTACGAGTGTACAAGCTGAACTACGAGTGTACAAGCTAAGCTACGAGTGTACAAGCTGAGCTACGAGTGTACAAGCTGAACTACGAGTGTACAAGCTGAGCTACGAGTGTACAAGCTAAGCTACGAGTGTACAAGCTGAGCTACGAGTGTACAAGCTAAGCTACGAGTGTACAAGCTGAACTACGAGTGTACAAGCTAAGCTACGAGTGTACAAGCTAAGCTACGAGTGTACAAGCTAAGCTACGAGTGTACAAGCTGAGCTACGAGTGTACAAGCTGAGCTACGAGTGTACAAGCTAAGCTACGAGTGTACAAGCTGAACTACGAGTGTACAAGCTAAGCTACGAGTGTACAAGCTGAGCTACGAGTGTACAAGCTGAGCTACGAGTGTACAAGCTGAGCTACGAGTGTACAAGCTGAACTACGAGTGTACAAGCTAAGCTACGAGTGTACAAGCTGAGCTACGAGTGTACAAGCTGAGCTACGAGTGTACAAGCTAAGCTACGAGTGTACAAGCTGAGCTACGAGTGTACAAGCTGAGCTACGAGTGTACAAGCTGAGCTACGAGTGTACAAGCTGAGCTACGAGTGTACAAGCTGAACTACGAGTGTACAAGCTGAGCTACGAGTGTACAAGCTGAGCTACGAGTGTACAAGCTGAGCTACGAGTGTACAAGCTGAGCTACGAGTGTACAAGCTGAGCTACGAGTGTACAAGCTGAGCTACGAGTGTACAAGCTAAGCTACGAGTGTACAAGCTGAGCTACGAGTGTACAAGCTCAAGCTACGAGTGTACAAGCTAAGCTACGAGTGTACAAGCTGAGCTACGAGTGTACAAGCTGAGCTACGAGTGTACAAGCTGAGCTACGAGTGTACAAGCTGAGCTACGAGTGTACAAGCTGAACTACAGTGTACGTGAGCTACGAGTGTACAAGCTGAGCTACGAGTGTACAAGCTAAGCTACGAGTGTACAAGCTGAGCTACGAGTGTACAAGCTGAGCTACGAGTGTACAAGCTGAACTACGAGTGTACAAGCTGAGCTACGAGTGTACAAGCTAAGCTACGAGTGTACAAGCTGAGCTACGAGTGTACAAGCTGAAAATAATGGAAGCTGGATATGCTGCTACAAGGCTCTCGATCCTAGGAACTGGAGCTACCCTCCCCTTGGATCATGACCTCCTAAGGGGTTGTACGACTTCCTGTGGGTTTAGCACATCCCCATGAATTATTATTAGTTGTATTATCATTTATAAGTATTTTTCTAAATTTTTGGGGAAGTGCTAAACCCGTAGGGAGTCATACAACTCCTTGAGAAGCGGGAGGTTAAGAGTTTTGATCCAAGAGAAGGGAAGCTCCAGTTCCTAGGATCTAGAGCCCTTTAGCAGCATGAGGGGAGTCACTTGAAGGGTGTGAGACTTACTCATTAAGGAGGAGGAGGCTGGCTGGCCAGGTGTGGTACACGCCCACGATCACTGCAGGTACTACTACCGACGCCCCTGACCACGCCCACACCCACGCCCACGCACGCCCTGAAAGAAAGATATTGCGCCTGAACACTGTCTTAAGTTACTGTACCTACGATGGGAAAACATGTGCACTCAGATCTGCAGAAGCGTAGTGCACACACACACACACACATACACACACACATACACACACACATACACACACACATACACACACACATACACACACACATACACACACATACACACACACATACACACACACATACACACACACATACACATGCACATACACACACACACACATACACATGCACATACAATTAGGTGAGTACACACATACACACACACGCACACACACACACAACTAGGGGAGTACACACACACACACACACACACACACACCCAAGGGAAACAGAAGTAATGGGAAGACCAGAACGAGTCCTTGGTTCAGCCAGAGGTGTAGGGAGGCAAAAAGTAAGTGTAATAGAGAATGGAAAAAGTACAGAAGACAAAGGACCCAGGAAAATAAAGAGATTAGCCGAAGAGCCAGAAACGAATATGCACAGGTAAGAAGGAGGCTCAGCGACAATATGAAAATGATATAGCATCAAAAGTCAAGTCTGACCCGAAGCTGTTGTATAGCCACATCAGGAGGAAAACAACAGTCAAGGACCAGGTAATCAGGCTGAGAAAGGAAGGTGGGGAGTTCACAATAAACGACCAAGAGGTATGTGAGGAGCTCAACATGAGATTTAAAGAAGTATTTACACAGGAGACAGGAAGGACTCCAGGAATTCAGAATAGGAGGTATACCAACAAGTGCTGGATGAAATACACACAACCGAGGAGGAGGTGAAGAAGCTGCTAGTGAACTCGATACTCAAAAGCGGTGGGACCGGACAACATTTCTCCGTGGGTCCTTAGAGAGGAGCAGAGATGTTGTGTGTGCCACTAACACAAATCTTCAACACATCCATTGAAACTGGGCAACTACCTGAGGCGTGGAAGATGGCAAATGTAGTCCCAATTTTAAGAAAGGAGACAGACACGAGGCATTAAACTACAGACCTGTCACTGACGTGTATAGTATGCAAAGTCATGGAGAAGATCATCAGGAGGAGAGTGGTGGAGCACCTAGAAAGACACAAGCTTATAAACGACAACCAGCACGGTTTCAGGGAAGGAAAATCCTGTGTCACAAACCTACTGGAGTTTTATGACAAGGTAACAGAAGTAAGACACGAGAGAGGGGTGGATAGACTGCATTTTTTGGACTGCAAAAGGCGTTCGACACAGTTCCTCACAAGAGATTAATGCAAAAGCTAGAGGATCAGGCACACGTAACAGGAAAAGCACTGCAATGGATCAGAGAATATCTGACAGGGAGGCAACAACGAGTCATGGTACGTGACGAGATGTCAGAGTGGGCACCTGTGACGAGTGGAGTTCCACAAAGGTCAGTCCTAGGACCTGTACTGTTTTGGTATATGTGAATGACATAACGGAAGGGGTAGACTCAGAAGTGTCACTATTTGCAGATGATGTGAAGTTAATGAGAAGAATCAAATCAATCGAGGATCAGGCAGGACTACAAGAGACCTGGACAGGCTGCAAGCCTGGTCCAGTAAGTGCTCCTTGAATTTAACCCTGCCAAATGTAAAGTCATGAATATCGGGGAAGGGCAAAGACCGCAGACAGAGTATAGTCTAGGTGGCCAAAGACTGCAAACCTCACTCAAAGAAAAGATCTTGGGTGAGTATAATACCGAGCACATCTCCTGAGGCACACATCAATCAGATAACTGCTGCAGCATACGGGCGGCTGGCAAACCTAAGAATAGCGTTCCAATACCTCACTAAGGAATCATTCAAGACTCTGTATACCATATACGTCAGGCCCATACTGGAGTATGCAGCACCAGTTTGGAACCCACACCTGGTCAAGCACGTCAAGAAATTAGAGAAAGTGCAAAGGTTTGCAACAAGACTAGTCCCAGAGCTAAGGGATTGTCCTACGAAGAAAGGTTAAGGGAAATCGGCCTGACGACACTAGAGGACAGGAGGGTTAGGGGAGACATGATAACGACATATAAAATACTGCGAGGAATAGATAAGGTGGACAGAGACAAGATGTTCCAGAGAGGGACACAGAAACAAGGGGTCACAATTGGAAGTTGAAGACTCCTATGAGTCAAAGGGATGTTAGGAAGTATTTCTTCAGTCATAGAGTTGTCAGGAAGTGGAATAGCTTAGAAAGCGACATAGTGGAGGCAGGAACCATACATAGTTTTAAGACTAGGTTTGATAAAGCTCGTGGAGCAGGGAGAGAGAGAGAGAGGACCTAGTAGCAATCAGTGAAGAGGCGGGGCCAGGAGCTATGACTCGACCCCTGCAACCACAAATAGGTGAGCAAATAGGTGAGCACACACACACACACACACACTAAAACAACTATATGCTAAACTAAACACCGAAGAAGCAGTAACACGAGCATATCTCTGCTCCTGTAGCCACAAATATAAGAAAAATAACAAAAAAAATCTAATCTCAACAACTCTCTCCGTTCCTTAGACATCAAACTTACATTCCGCCAGACTAACACTCTTCGCACCAATCTAGTTCATACCTCCCCTCCCTCTATAGATGCTCCTGGTGTCTACTCTATTTCTTGCTCCTCCTGTCCTCTTCAGTACTTTGGAGAAACTGGCCGATCTCTTTCTGACAGACTTATGGAGCACAAAAGTAGTGTTAGGCCGACACCAACAATGTTCTTTTCTGTCATGTCAGAGATCACAGTCATCCTATCGATTGGTCTTCTGCTAAAACTGTCTACCCTACGTCCAACTTTCACAGTCGCCGTCTGGTTGAATCCTCCCTTATATACAACTTTCCTTGTATGAATCTTAGTCCTGACTTTGTCTCTGTAGATGCCTTCCTTTCCCATTACATTGTTAAATGCTCCAAACTTCAAAACACCCGTGACCTGATTCTTTTTTTCCCTTCTCCATCTTCCCTCTTCCTCTTTCCTCTTTCTTCTTTCTCCTTTGGGTTTACTTTCTTCTGCCTTATTTGTCCTTAATTATCCTCCCCCCTCCTCTGTGTTCTTGCTCCTACCCTCTGTGGGCCCCTAGCTCCCTTGTAGTGCTCCTCTTTCTTAGTATATGACTGACTCCACTACTACCACCACCTCCACCACTTCCTCTCTTGCTCTCGCCCCTGTCTGCTGCCCTATATATACTCCCTCCTTCTCTCCTTTGTGTTAGTGTGACTTTGTAAATGGTCCAAGTCGGACCGAAACGTCGTCGTAAGCTCCTCTCTTCTATGTGCGAGTTATTTGTGTATAAGGAAAGTATAGTAGAAAGTAGATGCTGAGACAAGTGTACTTACTGCTCTTGGGCCAATAACAGAGTGGCAGGAGAACTATAGGAGTGATCACGTAGAGTTGCATGTCCACGGCAGTGTACCAACAGTGAGGTAGACACTGTAAACAAACACAAGGGTATCAGTGAGGCAAGACACTGTAAACAGTCTCAAGGGTATCAGTGAAGTAGACACTGTAAACAGATACAATGGTATTAGTGATGTAGACACTGTAAACAGTTACAATGGTATCAGTGAGGTAGACATTGTAAACAGTCTCAATGGTATCAGTGAGGTAGACATTGTAAACAGTCTCAGTGGTATCAGTGAGGTAGACACTGTAAGTAGTCACAATGGTATCAGTGAGGCAGACACTGTAAACAGTCACAATGGTATCAGTGAGGTAGACACTGTAAACAGTCACAATGGTATCAGTGAGGTAGACACTGTAAACAGTCACAATGGTATCAGTGAGGTAGACATTGTAAACAGTCACAATGGTATCAGTGAGGCAGACACTGTAAACAGTCACAATGGTATCAGTGAGGTAGACACTGTAAACAGTCACAATTGTATCAGTGAGGTAGACACTGTAAACAGTCACAATGGTATCAGTGAGGCAGACACTGTAAACAGTCACAATGGTATCAGTGAGGTAGACATTGTAAACAGTCACAATGGTATCAGTGAGGCAGACACTGTAAACAGTCACAATGGTATCAGTGAGGTAGACACTGTAAACAGTCACAATGGTATCAGTGAGGCAGACATTGTAAACAGTCACAATGGTATCAGTGAGGAAGACACTGTAAACAGTCACAATGGTATCAGTGAGGCAGACACTGTAAACAAAAGACTTAAGTTAACTTACCAAACATTTTGATCACTTATTCTAAATCCCCTGGAAATAGTTAAAATATAACTTGTAATGATATAACCATATGTGTCTATGCTGCTTTCAGCGCCTAGTGTCAAGGTATTGTGTGTACCCAGGTGTTCTAGATGTTGTGTGTACCCAGGTGTTCTAGGTGTTGTGTGTACCCAGGTGTTCTAGGTGTTGTGTGTACCCAGGTGTTCTAGGTGTTGTGTGTCCCCAGGTGTTCTAGATGTTGTGTGTACCCAGGTGTTCTAGGTGTTGTGTGTACCCAGGTGTTCTAGGTGTTGTGTGTACCCAGGTGTTCTAGGTGTTGTGTGTACCCAGGTGTTCTAGGTGTTGTGTGTACCCAGGTGTTCTAGATGTTGTGTGTACCCAGGTGTTCTAGGTGTTGTGTGTACCCAGGTGTTCTAGGTATTGTGTGTACCCAGGTGTTCTAGATGTTGTGTGTGCCAGGTGTTCTAGATGTTGTGTGTACCCAGGTGTTCTAGGTGTTGTATGTCCCAGGTGTTCTAGGTGTTGTGTGTACCCAGGTGTTCTAGGTGTTGTGTGTACCCAGGTGTTCTAGGTGTGTGTGTACCCAGGTGTTCTATGTATTGTGTGTACCCAGGTGTTCTAGATGTTGTGTGTACCAGGTGTTCTAGGTGTTGTGTGTCCCAGGTGTTCTAGGTGTTGTGTGTACCCAGGTGTTCTAGATGTTGTGTGTACCCAGGTGTTCTAGGTGTTGTGTGTACCCAGGTGTTCTAGGTATGTGTGTACCCAGGTGTTCTAGATGTGTGTGTACCCAGGTGTTCTAGATGTTGTGTGTACCAGGTGTTCTAGGTGTTGTGTGTACCCAGGTGTTCTAGGTATAGTGTGTACCCAGGTGTTCTAGATGTTGTGTGTACCCAGGTGTTCTAGGTGTTGTGTGTACCCAGGTGTTCTAGGTGTTGTGTGTCCCAGGTGTTCTAGATGTTGTGTGTCCCAGGTGTTCTAGGTGTTGTGTGTACCCAGGTGTTCTAGGTATTGTGTGTACCCAGGTGTTCTAGGTATTGTGTGTACCCAGGTGTTCTAGGTATTGTGTGTACCCAGGTGTTCTAGGTATTGTGTGTACCCAGGTGTTCTAGGTATTGTGTGTACCCAGGTGTTCTAGGTATTGTGTGCACCCAGGTGTTCTAGGTGTTGTGTGTACCCAGGTGTTCTAGGTGTTGTGTGTACCCAGGTGTTCTAGGTGTTGTGTGTACCCAGGTGTTCTAGGTGTTGTGTGTACCCAGGTGTTCTAGGTGTTGTGTGTACCCAGGTGTTCTAGGTGTTGTGTGTACCCAGGTGTTCTAGGTGTTGTGTGTCCCAGGTGTTCTAGGTGTTGTGTGTACCCAGGTGTTCTAGGTGTTGTGTGTACCCAGGTGTTCTAGGTGTTGTGTGTACCCAGGTGTTCTAGGTGTTGTGTGTACCCAGGTGTTCTAGGTGTTGTGTGTACCCAGGTGTTCTAGGTGTTGTGTGTACCCAGGTGTTCTAGGTGTTGTGTGTACCCAGGTGTTCTAGATGTTGTGTGTACCCAGGTGTTCTAGGTGTTGTGTGTACCCAGGTGTTCTAGGTGTTGTGTGTACCCAGGTGTTCTAGGTGTTGTGTGTACCCAGGTGTTCTAGGTGTTGTGTGTACCCAGGTGTTCTAGGTGTTGTGTGTACCCAGGTGTTCTAGGTGTTGTGTGTACCCAGGTGTTCTAGGTGTTGTGTGTATCCAGGTGTTCTAGGTGTTGTGTGTACCCAGGTGTTCTAGGTGTTGTGTGTACCCAGGTGTTCTAGGTGTTGTGTGTACCCAGGTGTTCTAGGTGTTGTGTGTACCCAGGTGTTCTAGGTGTTGTGTGACCCAGGTGTTCTAGGTGTTGTGTGACCCAGGTGTTTTTAGTGTGTGTACCCAGGTGTTCTAGGTGTTGTGTGTACCCAGGTGTTCTAGGTTTTGTGTACCCAGGTGTTCTAGGTGTTGTGTGTACCCAGGTGTTCTAGGTGTTGTGTGTACCCAGGTGTTCTAGGTGTTGTGTGTACCCAGGTGTTCTGGTTTTGTGTGTCCAGGTGTTCAGGTGTTGTGTGACCCAGGTGTTCTAGGTGTTGTGTGTACCCAGGTGTTCTAGGTGTTGTGTGTACCCAGGTGTTCTAGGTGTTGTGTGTACCCAGGTGTTCTAGGTGTTGTGTGTACCCAGGTGTTCTAGGTGTTGTGTGTACCCAGGTGTTCTAGGTGTTGTGTGTACCCAGGTGTTCTAGGTGTTGTGTGTACCCAGGTGTTCTAGGTGTTGTGTGTACCCAGGTGTTCTAGGTGTTGTGTGTACCCAGGTGTTCTAGGTGTTGTGTGTACCCAGGTGTTCTAGATGTTGTGTGTACCCAGGTGTTCTAGGTGTTGTGTGTACCCAGGTGTTCTAGGTGTTGTGTGTACCCAGGTGTTCTAGGTGTTGTGTGTACCCAGGTGTTCTAGATGTTGTGTGTACCCAGGTGTTCTAGGTGTTGTGTGTACCCAGGTGTTCTAGATGTTGTGTGTACCCAGGTGTTCTAGGTATTGTGTGTACCCAGGTGTTCTAGGTGTTGTGTGTACCCAGGTGTTGTGTGTACCCAGGTGTACTCACCTATTTGTACTCACCTATTTGTGGTTGCAGGGGTCGAGTCATAGCTCCTGGCCCCGCCTCTTCACTGATTGCTACTAGGTCCTCTCTCTCCCTGCTCCATGAGCTTTATCAAACCTAGTCTTAAAACTATGTATGGTTCCTGCCTCCACTACGTCGCTCTCTAGGCTATTCCACTTCCTGACAACTCTATGACTGAAGAAATACTTCCTAACATCCCTTTGACTCATAGGAGTCTTCAACTTCCAATTGTGACCCCTTGTTTCTGTGTCCCCTCTCTGGAACATCTTGTCTCTGTCCACCTTATCTATTCCTCGCAGTATTTTATATGTCGTTATCATGTCTCCCTAACCCTCCTGTCCTCTAGTGTCGTCAGACCGATTTCCCTTAACCTTTCTTCGTAGGACAATTCCCTTAGCTCTGGGACTAGTCTTGTTGCAAACCTTTGCACTTTCTCTAATTTCTTGACGTGCTTGACCAGGTGTGGGTTCCAAACTGGTGCTGCATACTCCAGTATGGGCCTGACGTATATGGTATACAGAGTCTTGAATGATTCCTTAGTGAGGTATTGGAACGCTATTCTTAGGTTTGCCAGCCGCCCGTATGCTGCAGCAGTTATCTGATTGATGTGTGCCTCAGGAGATGTGCTCGGTATTATACTCACCCCAAGATCTTTTTCTTTGAGTGAGGTTTGCAGTCTTTGGCCACCTAGACTATACTCTGTCTGCGGTCTTCTTTGCCCTTCCCGATATTCATGACTTTACATTTGGCAGGGTTAAATTCAAGGAGCCAGTTACTGGACCAGGCTTGCAGCCTGTCCAGGTCTCTTTGTAGTCCTGCCTGATCCTCGACTGATTTGATTCTTCTCATTAACTTCACATCATCTGCAAACAGGGACACTTCTGAGTCTATCCCTTCCGTTATGTCATTCACATATACCAAAAACAGTACAGGTCCTAGGACTGACCCTTGTGGAACTCCACTCGTCACAGGTGCCCACTCTGACATCTCGTCACGTACCATGACTCGTTGTTGCCTCCCTGTCAGATATTCTCTGATCCATTGCAGTGCTTTTCCTGTTACGTGTGCCTGTTCCTCTAGCTTTTGCATTAACCTCTTGTGAGGAACTGTGTCGAACGCCTTCTTGCAGTCCAAAAAAATGCAGTCTATCCACCCCTCTCTCTCGTGTCTTACTTCTGTTACCTTGTCATAAAACTCCAGTAGGTTTGTGACACAGGATTTTCCTTCCTGAAACCGTGCTGGTTGTCGTTTATAAGCTTGTGTCTTTCTAGGTGCTCCACCACTCTCCTCCTGATGATCTTCTCCATGACTTTGCATACTATACACGTCAGTGACACAGGTCTGTAGTTTAATGCCTCGTGTCTGTCTCCTTTCTTAAAAATTGGGACTACATTTGCCATCTTCCACGCCTCAGGTAGTTGCCCAGTTTCAATGGATGTGTTGAAGATTTGTGTTAGTGGCACACACAACATCTCTGCTCCCTCTCTAAGGACCCACGGAGAAATGTTGTCCGGTCCCGCCGCTTTTGAGGTATCGAGTTCAGATAGCAGCTTCTTCACCTCCTCCTCGGTTGTGTGTATTTCATCCAGCACTTGTTGGTATACCTCCCTATTCTGAATTCCTGGAGTCCTACCTGTCTCCTGTGTAAATACTTCTTTAAATCTCATGTTGAGCTCCTCACATACCTCTTGGTCGTTTATTGTGAACTCTCCACCTTCCTTTCTCAGCCTGATTACCTGGTCCTTGACTGTTGTTTTCCTCCTGATGTGGCTATACAACAGCTTCGGGTCAGACTTGACTTTTGATGCTATATCATTTTCATATTGTCGCTGAGCCTCCCTTCTTACCTGTGCATATTCGTTTCTGGCTCTTCGGCTAATCTCTTTATTTTCCTGGGTCCTTTGTCTTCTGTACTTTTTCCATTCTCTATTACACTTACTTTTTGCCTCCCTACACCTCTGGGTGAACCAAGGACTCGTTCTGGTCTTCCCATTACTTCTGTTTCCCTTGGGGACAAACCTCTCCTCTGCCTCTGTTCTAGATGTTGTGTGTACCCAGGTGTTCTAGGTGTTGTGTGTACCCAGGTGTTCTAGATGTTGTGTGTACCCAGGTGTTCTAGGTATTGTGTGTACCCAGGTGTTCTAGGTGTTGTGTGTACCCAGGTGTTCTAGGTATTGTGTGTACCCAGGTGTTTTAGGTATTGTGTGTACCCAGGTGTTCTAGGTGTTGTGTGTACCCAGGTGTTCTAGGTGTTGTGTGTACCCAGGTGTTCTAGGTGTTGTGTGTACCCAGGTGTTCTAGGTTTGTGTGTCCCAGGTGTTTAGGTTTGTGTGTACCCAGGTGTTCTAGGTGTTGTGTGTACCCAGGTGTTCTAGGTGTTGTGTGTACCCAGGTGTTCTAGGTGTTGTGTGTACCCTTTACCAGGTGTTCTAGGTGTTGTGTGTCCCAGGTGTTCTAGTTGTTGTGTGTACCCAGGTGTTCTAGGTGTTGTGTGTACCCAGGTGTTCTAGGTGTTGTGTGTACCCAGGTGTTCTAGGTGTTGTGTGTACCCAGGTGTTCTAGGTGTTGTGTGTACCCAGGTGTTCTAGGTGTTGTGTGTACCCAGGTGTTCTAGATGTTGTGTGTACCCAGGTGTTCTAGGTGTTGTGTGTACCCAGGTGTTCTAGGTGTTGTGTGTACCCAGGTGTTCTAGGTGTTGTGTGTACCCAGGTGTTCTAGGTGTTGTGTGACCCAGGTGTTCTAGGTGTTGTGTGTACCCAGGTGTTCTAGGTGTTGTGTGTACCCAGGTGTTCTGGTGTTGTGTGTACCCAGGTGTTCTGGTGTTGTGTGTACCCAGGTGTTCTAGTGTTGTGTGTACCCAGGTGTTCTAGGTGTTGTGTGTACCCAGGTGTTCTAGTGTTGTGTGTACCCAGGTGTTCTAGGTATTGTGTGTACCCAGGTGTTCTAGGTGTTGTGTGTACCCAGGTGTTCTAGGTGTTGTGTGTACCCAGGTGTTCTAGATGTTGTGTGTACCCAGGTGTTCTAGGTGTTGTGTGTACCCAGGTGTTCTAGATGTTGTGTGTACCCAGGTGTTCTAGGTATTGTGTGTACCCAGGTGTTCTAGGTGTTGTGTGTACCCAGGTGTTCTAGGTGTTGTGTGTACCAGGTGTTCTAGATGTTGTGTGTACCCAGGTGTTCTAGGTGTTGTGTGTACCCAGGTGTTCTAGATGTTGTGTGTACCCAGGTGTTCTAGGTATTGTGTGTACCCAGGTGTTCTAGGTGTTGTGTGTACCCAGGTGTTCTAGGTGTTGTGTGTACCCATGTGTTCTAGGTGTTGTGTGTACCCAGGTGTTCTAGATGTTGTGTGTACCAAGGTGTTCTAGGTGTTGTGTGTACCCAGGTGTTTAAGGTGTTGTGTGTACCCAGGTGTTCTAGGTGTTGTGTGTACCCAGGTGTTCTAGGTGTTGTGTGTACCCAGGTGTTCTAGGTGTTGTGTGTACCCAGGTGTTCTAGGTGTTGTGTGTACCCAGGTGTTCTAGGTGTTGTGTGTACCCAGGTGTTCTAGGTGTTGTGTGTACCCAGGTGTTCTAGGTGTTGTGTGTACCCAGGTGTTCTAGGTGTTGTGTGTACCCAGGTGTTACTCTCCACAATATAGTGAAGATGGTTTACCACCCAGGATAACTCCGTAAAGTCAGTACATCATCGGGGACTATGTGTCTTATTTCCCTTGTGGTCCTATAATATTGTCCCCCAGGATGCGACCCTAAACATTCGACTAACACCCAGGTACCTACTTACTGCTAGGTGAAGAGGGACAGCAGGTGTCAAAAAAACATGTCCCAGGTTTCACCCATACCGGGGAGCGATCCCTATTCCTTTAGTGTGTGAGGATATGGGGAATCTCTCTCTTTCTCTCTAACTTATATATATATATTAGTTAGAGACCGAGGATGGTTTAGTACACAGGCATGTCTTTAGGAAGAACCATGACACAAGAAGCATCTCATAGAGGACCATGACTCAAGAAATCGTAATTACACGACTCATTCACCGCTTGTTTAATCCCCGCACGTACCATGGTTTGTGGACCATGACACAGAAAGCATATCACACATGACCATGACACAGGAAGCATATTACACATGACCATGACACAGAAAGCATATCACACATGACCATGACACAGGAAGCATCAAAGGGAGGACCATGCCACATGAGGCTTCACAGTGGATGCTCCCAGTACTCACAGTGGAAGCCTCGTCAGTCTTGCCCATCTGCTGCAGGAAGGGAAAGAAGAAGTTGCTGGTGAAGGTTACATCCATCCACCAAGAGTGTCTGCAGCCCTTCAAGTAGTAGGTAGTATAGCTCTGTGAGGCCGGGCCACCCACGGCCAGCCCTGACACTGTAGCTACCAACATCACCGTCACGGCGATGGGCGGCAGCAGTCTGTTGGGAGAAAAATACACCATTCAGTATTGTTGTTGTTGTAGATTCGCCGGTACTCTCCCGGTCCGGGTCTTTTCCAGATGGTGACCCGGCCTTGGCTCCCTGTCGTGGGAGTGTCTGAGACCTATGTCTTCCATGGGAGGAGGTACAAGTACCCCCTCATCGTCTGGGACCAATTGTCCCCAGGCCTAGCCACGTTCCCCGCCCTCACGGGGCTCGTAGGGAGAACCTAGGCCTCACCATTCAGTACAGAAACAATAATCTGAAGGTACAGAGGCTGCGCGTGCCAGACTGTATTTCGCTCTACACAGTACTCAGCAAATTTAAAAGTTCAGTACACCAAGGCACAGTCCTGGTGCCTTTACTGTTTCTTAGCCTCATATAGTACACATAGAGACAAACACTAGCCACAGTTGCCTATTAATTATCCTTTGCAGATGATACCAAAATAAACCCGACATAGAGCGTTTTAATGCTCGATGTAGAGCTTTATAAAACGTGTATTATTCCACAATGAAGGTTTGCAAGTCTCGACTCTAGAACGAAAACGAGGAGCTAGAGTGCTCTGGAGGGGCTCTTGAACAAAGGAATTTGAGCTGCCTTTTCCTCCCTCTCCCTTCCAGGAGCATATACCTTGATGCTTTAAAGGACCTTTGATCAAAGCAGTTGTAGTCTGTATCCTCTTACTCGGATCAAACTTAATTCCACCCCATTCCACAGGGGTTATGATTAGTGTGTGTAGAGCGCGAGTTAAGACTGCTGGGCTGAAAGTAAATTCAGAGTACAGGAGGACCCCACTTTACAGCGCTTCACTTTACAGCGTTTCGCTAATACAGCGGTTTTCAATTATGCCCGTTCTTCATTTATTCAGACTTCCTACAATAAATATATTCACCACTCACACAATAAGCTAAGGACGAAAATATTTTAAAGGAATGTGTGTACTATATTTGCATTTTTTAGGCCTAGTTCTATTGCTCACTTAATAAGTGATAGTGTAAACATGTTATCAGGCTTTTATATGCATTTGAAAGTGAAAAAAAAAAAGTTATGTTTCACTTTACAGCAATTATAGCTGTACAGCGGTAGCCCAGAGCCTAACCTGCTGTATAAGCGGGGCCCTCCTGTATGCACACACTGCGGATGTTTGATCCTGCGTCTGTGTCGAGTCTTACCATAGCCATGAAGACTTACCTCAACATTTCTATATCTCATTCTTTGTCCCCGGGGATGTAGATAACTATAGTTATGCAAATTGTTAGATAGATTCGACAAATATAACTTTTGGATATAGACACAAATATAGTATAATATTAATTCTTTATTGACAACGTTTCGCCCACACAGTGGGCTTTATTAAGACAGTAAATATAGACACTTGTGCAATACTTGGAAATTTTTTATTCGGGAAACGTTTCGCCAGCCAGAGGCTTCTTCAGTCCATTGCAGAGAAACTGTGAAAAAAAGAAGAGTAGTTTGAGGTAATCAGTCTCTCAGCCTGGAGTCAATGTGTTCAGTCCATCAATCTTGATGAAAGTGCAGCATAATCGCTTATATAGTGCACTTTTACTAAGATTGTTGAACTAAACACATGGACTCCAGGCTGAGCGACTGATTACCTCAAACTACTCTTCATGTTTTTCACAGTTTCTCTACACTGGACTGATGAAGCCACTGTGTGGCGAAACGTTTCAGAATAAAGATTCCCAAGTGTTGCACAAGTGTCTTATTTATCATCTTTTTGCTTTTCTAAATCATATAATAAACTTTATCAAGTCACAAACAGATATATATATATATATATATATATATATATATATATATATATATATATATATATATATATATATATATATATATATATATATATATATATATATATATATATATATATATATATATATATATATATATATGTATATATATATATATATATGGGGAAGTGGAACAGAATTCTTCCTCCGTAAGCCATGCGTGTCGTAAGAGGCGACTAAAATGCCGGGAGCAAGTGTCTAGTAACCCTTCTCCTGTATATATTACTAAATGTAAAAGGAGAAACTTTCATTTTTCCTTTTGGGCCACCC